>VZTX01016521.1:75189-156565 GCA_013400915.1 Pardalotus punctatus
CCCCCATTGTTATCAATCCCTTTGCTCTTTGTTTCACACATTAATTTCTGGAGTATATTATGAATTCTGATGGAGGGACAAGGTGAAAGTTGGTTTGTTTGGTTTGTTTTGTTTCTTTTTGATTAAGGTGTATGTATAGTTTTTATTTGAAGCTGGAGATACATTGAGAACTAATCTTAAACTTGAAAATAAAATAAGTTTGTGCATGTGCAAGCTAGTTTGTGGTATATACTCTTGCTATCAACATTATAGTTCCACATCACTGGGCATTTTATACTAGAACTTTGTTTAAAAAGAAAAAAAAATTAGTTTACATCAGTTCACATTGGATCCATACTAGAACTTTGGAAAAAATGAAATGTATTACATGATATAGCTGACAGCAGGTTGTTTGTTAGGAGACAAAATCCACTTTTTAATAATACATAAAGCTAAGGTCATTTTCACGCTTAGTTTGTGAGTAAACTTTGACTTGACTCATGGGTCACCTCAGCTGCTTGTTTGCCAACTTAGAAGAATCATTCCTTGTGGTCTATTTGAGCTAAAGCCCATATGGATTCCTTTAATGTATTAGCTTGACCTTTAATCATATAATTTTCAAAGCATTTTTGCATAATTGTCCCATCTGGGCTTATAAATTGGATGATTGGTGTTTTGCCGTGTTACCAGGCATCTGATAACTGACCAATTCACAGCTTAACTTGTAATTGTACAGCCTCTCAAGTTAAGAGGTCACGATTTGTTTTTTTTTACTAATATTGATGATATTTTGCTTTTGGAATATGAGACAGACTAAACTGAACAGCACAACCTGTTTATTCCCATTTTTTCCTTCAGCACTTTTGTTTTTGTAAATAATACACTTTATTTTCTGGATGTGCAATGATTTACCTTTTTTAGTTTTGTCTGGAGGGGATTTTTTGTGACAAAATTCACAAAATCAATGCATTTGAAATAAGTAGATATTATATGTACACACGTTTTGAAAAGTCATAGCTCTATATAGTTCAGGTTAAGCTGTGACAGGATCCTAATTTGAGCCTGTCAAATGTGAATCAATTGGCATTTTTCCCTTCAAGACTAAAGGATTAGTTTCATTGTGCATCAATTGATTTGTATGTTCGTTTATCATTATCATTTTACCATTAATATCATTTTCCCTTTCTTTTCAGCCTCATTAAACTGTCTTTATCTCAGTCCATGAGATTTTTTTTTTCCTATTCGCTGCTCCATCCTACTGGGGAGAGTGAACAAATGGCTGTGTAGGGTGTAAACAAAACAGTCTTTTTTGGCACCCAATGTGGGGCATAAAGGGTAATGTCAGATCGAACCAGACCATGTTATTACAAAGTTCTTTCTAAGCATTCATTATATTAGTTTAATAGTCTGTGGTCATAATGTTGATTTATTTGCTCTCAGAGTTGTACTTGTTCTCAGAGTCATGTTTTGTAAGCCCTCACTTGCTCTTTATCATCTCCAGGGGCTGGATTAGGGTTATCATTTTGCTGTGCTGTGTGTGTAACGCTGGCTTACAGCGTAATAAAATTGCTAGTCATGAGACTAATCTGGTATTTGTGTTCAGCATGGATGCCGTCCCCCTGCTTCAGGAACCAATTTGTACAGGACACAAGGAGGGACACTTTTTGCCGCTCCTTCCTCTTCCCCTTCTTCTCCTCCAGGCTAGTTGAAATAATTCTTGAGAATTTTGAATATCCTTGGGATGTTCCTATTGCTGTGTCTCCTGAATGTGTATTGGGTCTTGTTTCAGGTTAAGCAATAACACCCACAGATCTGCCCCAAGGCTGGATAATTATAAGCGTCAGGGTGTGTGGTACAGTATGGACAAGTTCTTGCAGCACAGGGAACCTCTGGTGTTTTGAATCACCCCTGAACAAATGCAGAATCTGTAAAAAAACAACACCACTTTTAAAAATTATGGTGTCACCATGTCAATTCCTGAGATGCATAGATTTCTGCAAAGTGCTGGGACCTGGCCCAGGCCTACTGAGCCTGTGGTTTTACCTGTGTGACCACAAAGAGATTGTGAGGAAGTGGGATGGAAAACCTAACTTGATCCTGGAGTCACTGGTATGTGAGTTGCAAGCAAAAATAATCACAAAAGGGGGCTCTTCCACAAAAATTGCTGCTTCAGATCCCTGTGGACAGTTCCCCCTGGACAATTTCCCAGAGTAGAAGAGCTGATTGTACTTCTGATCTTAATAAAGGGAGTTTTTACTTGTATTTATAAGAAGTGAGTAGCAAATGTTATGACCAAAACAAAAGGGGTCCTGCTTCAGTCAACTGAGAAAGAGGGCAGCTGCGCTTCCTGGGCTCAGCGGATCCCATGGCCTGGCACATTGGACCCACAGGAGCATAAGGCAGCATAAGGAGAATTTTATTCTAGATTTTTTTTTTAAAAAAACGACTTTGTATCCATTCATTGGAACCACACTAGAACTTTGGAAAAAGTGAAATGTTGTATTACACGATATAGCTGACAGCAGACCTTGTTAGGAGTGAAAATCTTTCACTATGGAGTCAATGCTAATGCCATCAACCTGTGCAGGGGCAGAACCCAGTGGTATTTCTGGAGTGACAGGAGGATCCCAACAGGAGATTAAAGTCTGCCAGATCATAAATGAATGGCTGAAACACCCTATTGTGACTGGCCCACAGACCATGTATCCTTGGCATAGAATACCTCAGGAGAGGGTACTTCAAGGACCTAAAAGGTCATTATAGCTATAATTGACTGCCCCAGGCAGGGAAACACAGACCTACCATCACCCATGGACTGACCTAGACTGCAGTGGAACAGGATGAATGTCCAGAACACCTGATTGACATCACTGTGTGAGGCAACACAGCAGAAGTTTTTGAAAAAGGGGAAAAAAATAATTCAAAACCTTCTGGAAACTGATTTTGCCATGAAACAAACAAGGCTGGGAGGAAGCAGAGCCCATGCAGCTCTCCAAAGGGATATGACCATACCACATGGCATCATGCCAAGCAATAACCTGGAGAAGTTGGCAGGGGGGTGGCAGCTCACTCCCTGGGAAAGGGCTGGGCATCAATCCACCTGGAGGGAGCAATTTCATTGTGCACTGCTTGGTTTGCACATCCCTTTACCATTATTATTATTTTCCCTTCCTTTTCTGCCCTACTTACCTTATTTTCCTGATTCTCTCCTGCGAACACTGTGGGGAGTGAGCGCAGGGTGTTCTGCTGCCTGCAGGGTTAAACCACAAGAGCACAGCTTTTCCCCCAGCATTCTGCTGTTAGTAACACAGGATTTTCTGGGTTGAAGGAACTTTCAAAGACAGTGAAAGTCTTTTTCTGCCTAGAGCCTAGTTGTGTGTCTGCTCTCTGCTATCATGTCCCTTGTCAGGTTGGTGTTCTGTCCCTTCTCTTTAATTACATATAGAAACTGGAATTTTACACTTTAAAAAAATAATTCTTTTTTTCCTCACAGTTTTTCATTATACCTGCCAGCTACCTGCTGGTGTTTTTCCTGTTAATTTTATAAACATAGCAGCTTATTCTCCTGTCTTTCTGTTTTGTGTTTTACTTTTCTCTAACTAAAATAAAAATTTAACAGTACCAGCTACTTATGCTTTGAAAAAAATGGATGAATTTCCCATAACTATCTCAATGACCAGAAAAAAAGAATCACACGATTTAGAATCATTCTAGATTTATGGTAAAGGAAAAAAATCAATTATGTAGGGATACTTCTACTTTGTGTACTGACAATTGGTATTTGAATTCCAGCATAACAACTCTGAACATATTTTTTTCATTAAAAAAAACCAAAACAGTAAATTTCAATTTATTTGATCAAATAAATTTAATTTCTTTTTATATTAATTGCATTTTACATATACTTGGCTTCTCCATGCACAATCTACCAAAAAAGGACTAAGAGCTGTTTCTATCATTATTTGCAAACAGGACTGGCTGGGGTTTAGGAAAAATCCATTCATAGGTCACACTGTGCTGTTTAAGATTTTAATGGACTGTGGAACAGTATCTCTTCATGGATCAAGTTAAGGCTGTTCAGTGGTTGAAGAACTTAATTTAAAACCTTTTTTTGGTGGGGGGGATTTTAACATTGATCACTTTTGGAAATTTATTTTGATATGTTTTTTTTTTTGTTTATGAGCAACAGTTTTATTTAGCCCCATGTTTTGCTTTGAGGCTACTTCTGGTTTAGGAATACTTGACACAGAGTACAAGCAAGTAATGCACATTTCTACCATCTCTTTTAACTGGGCAATAATTTGGTTGTGTTGTACATATTTATGCATTCGCACCTTTTTTTCCAGTTGGGGGATCAGAACACTGGGCTACGTGAATTTCTCACTCACAAAACACCGGCCTTTCTGAACTGTAATTGGTAGTGTCACAGAGCAATGGATTTAGCTCAGGATGCTTTCCATCTAGCCATGCTTGGAGCTCTTTCCTGGCTATTCACAGAGGGATACACCATGCAGCTCAGAGATTACAGCATTACAGCAGATATAATATGATTTATTAACTGGCCTATTATCTAGTTCAACACATTTAAGAAAGGAAGTGAATAGAACTATTGGATTTTTTAACACTTAAAAGTCCTTTGCTCAAATTCTTTAATGCACAAGATGGTTGTGTCACAGTTCTGTACAAATCCCACTTGATACCAACATTTTAATGATTTTTAGCATATGGATGACTACAACAGAGAGCAGAGCACATCCCACCTCCTGTAAGCTTATCCTCTTCCTCAAATTGTCTATCAAATAGTGTGGGATGTACTGCAAAAGGCAACTTTGTTTGTTTAAAACTGTCAATGGTTTTTATTCCGGACATGGTTACTACACTAAGTCTTCTGCTTCACTCCTATCCCCTCTTGAGAGATGGTGTTGTTGCCGCTGTCTTACATCTTCCTGCAGTGCTGCAGCAGCTCTGGGGTCCCAGCACAGCAAGGACAGGGACCTGTTGGAGCCAGCCCAGAGGAGGCTCCAAGGTGATCAGAGGGATGGAGCAGCTCTGCTGAGAGGAAAGGTTGAGAGAATTGGGATTGCTCTGCCGGGAAAAGAGAAGGCTTTGGGGTGACCTAATTGCAGCTTTCAGTACCTGAAGGGAGCCCACAGGAAAGATGGAGAGGGACTATTTACAAGGGTCTGGAGTGACAGAACAAGGGGGAATGGCTTCAAACCCACAGAGAGTAGGGTTATGTCAGATATTAGAAAGAATTTATTTCCTGTGAGGATGGAAAGGCCCTGGCACAATTTGCCCAGAGAAGCTGTGGCTGCCCCATCCCTGGAAGTGTTCAAGGCCAGGTTGGATGGGGCTCTGAGCAACCTGGGATAATGGAAGGTATCCCTGCCCACGGCAGGGGGATGGGACGGAGTGATCTTTAATATCCCTTTCTATCTAGGATCCGGGTCATTCTATGATTCTGTGATATGGGACAGGATATTTAAAAGTCTCCAACGTGGACTGTGGTCTGTGTGAAACATGATATGTCTTCCTATTATTTTAAAAGTAACTCAATTTTAATAAATATGTTCTTAATATTTACTATATTTACTCAATGTTTAATTGTGACTGTCATCTTAGAAGGCTAAAAAAGTAATTTAAAGCAGTACCAGCAAATATACTGTGACTTGACAAAAGGCACTTCTTAATAATATTACTGAAGTAGGGGCTATTGTTTGAGAAAAGCATTAATCTTATTACTCTCCTACATAATTTTAACAAAAAAATGTGGCATAGAGATAGCAGGTTGGTGATGATAAATTTATTCCTAAAACTTTTGTCAGAGTACTTCATGAACCCTTCTCTGTAATGTCCTGAAATCTTAAAAAAGATATATTGTTTATTGGAAGTTCAGGATTACTAAGTCTTCAAGATGGCTGAGTAATTACTGAAAATTTATGACAGCCAACATACTGTTGTGGAGACATTGGCATTACTTTTCCTTTAAAATTAACAACTCACATGCAGTAGCTTCGATTGCTCTGTTAGTAAGACATCAGTTTCAAAATACCAGCGTGGTTTTTAACCATTCAATCATTTTTACGGGTAAATTTCAGGCCTGGTGCTGCAGAACCACGTGGTGGAGCTGTTGAATAAATTTGGATTCTCACAGCATCGTCCTGGGCGATATCTGTGTTAGAGCTGCTGCCACTCCTGTTCCCTCTGTGTGTGAACCTGCCTCCCCACATCTCTTGGGGACAACGGGGGGCGGCTGAACGCAGACACAGATGTTGACAGTCCATTCAGAAACAGGTTCAGAGACAGAGAAACCCAAAATGAAATAAATGCAGACCAGGCTGATCAGTCCAGAATGCAGCTTCCTATCAAATGTAGAAAGTATGATGCTGTCATTGATGGTTTTAATTGTCTTTTTCTCTCTGCCTAGAAATCATTTTTATAGCAAGTAGTAGTGCATCTCTCTTCAAATACATTAATTTAGTTTTGAATGGAGACCTAGATGATGACACCCTTTACACAGATGGGTGTTCATCGTCTAACATGACAAGCATGTAATGTAGTTCAGTAAGAGAAATACTTTCAGTTCATTTAGGATAGCCCAAATATTTTTCCTATTACTATTTCACTATTTAATATAATACTTACATTCGACATATGCTTGGGTTATGTTTAAAGCTATTTGGGGGAGACTGCAAAGAAGCCTCAAGCGCCCACAAGACATTCACAATTTCCTGAATAATGATTGAATCTTTGAGCCGCTGAGATCACATGTGGTTTAGGAGAGATGAGTGAATAATAGCAATGCAGCCATCTGGCTGATGGTGGAAGCTTCAAGAGTCCCTGGGTTTGCACGATTTGTGTCTATTCTTCGGAGTAATAAAAGGCAATATCAGAATCAGTTTGCATAGTCTGTCTCTTTTCAGTGTATTGGTTTGATGTATATTTGTGAGCTAGAACATGGAAGAATTCTCATAAAACAGTCAAAGGAGGCAAAGCTAGAAATTTATGTGTAAACACAGCATGGTGTGAAATTACCAACGGACTGCTCTGCCCGCAGCCAGAAATCTTTGTCTTGGATCAGTAAAAACTACAATCCTCATGTCCATTTGTCTCCTGCCAAATCAAATGCCTCTCTGTGAGACATTCTGAATAATGCTGCTGACAAAGATCTTTCTTCCTTAATTTTAAAATCAGAGTAACATAATTTTAATGCAAATATATTAAACCAGTAATATTTCTAGGAATTTTCCTTGCTATATTACTGTTCCCTATGTTACTAGTTACATGCATCAGACTTCAGATTTTCCCTCAAATTGCAATTTTGAAGCATTAGCTATACTGATGTTTCAGACTTCTGACAGTACAATTAATAACAGATGATGTTACGACTTGACATGGTAAGTAGGTTTATAACAGATGTTGTGCATGTACAAAAACGCAATCACTGACCCTTTAAATTTTATGTTCAGTGTTAGAAAAGAGCTAAACCCTTGCAGCTGATCTTGTTTGGCCCACATTCTGATGCCAAGTCAGTGTGATGCTATTTGTCTCCCTGGTATTGTTTTAGGTTCCTGTTAACACAACCTGAGCTGACTTAACCTATTATCATCATGGAAAAATGGGCAGCTAATTTATTTATTAGCAATTCAAGACACAATACCAAAACCAAAATAATTTCTAGGAACTAGAACACCATAGCATTATTTTACATGTCGTTTTATAACCCTAAAGAAGGATAAATAATTTTTCTATAAATAGGTTTACTATTCTGAGAGGATTTAAAATCTTTTAAAGCCACATACAGACAAACAACACAAAAGCATTTCAATGCTGTATGAACTTTGATATATGTTAGTTGAAAGGTGATATACAAACCAATTTATGCCTCAAACCAGCTTATAACCTAAACTCAGAGCAGTTCATAGACCTGTAAATAGGGTTTTGCCGCTGCTAGGGGCAGCTGTCAGGCTGTGGTGGGTCCCAGTGGGGAAGGAACTGACAGCCCTGGGCACTCCTAGCTGGACAAACAACCCCCAAGGATTTTGGGGATCTCTATGGCAGCTTTCTTGCCTGGGAGCAGAGGGAAAGAAGCAGGTGAGGATGGGAAAATAAATGAAAATAAATCCAAGGCAACCCCCTGGACTGAGAAGAAAAGGAGCCTACCACCTGCAGCAGCTCCTTCCTGTGAGAACCTTGGGGTATTGGTGATTTGTCTCCACCCTGTCCTGGTCCACATTCTTGAGGATGATTTTGGTGCTGAGTGTAAAATCCAAAGGGACTGAAGGAGTAACCCCAACATGAGGGTAGACTGTACGCTGAAGGCTGTTTTTGTGTATAACATTTAAGTTGCATTATTACTTAGATTTTTCGGTATTTAGATACTTTGGATTATTGAAGTAGTAACACAGTTGTGTTAGCAATATATTCTTGATTCTATACCCATGGTCTGTTACCTATTGACTCTAAAATAATTTTGGTATAATGAGTTGAACCAAAATTAACGATTTACTGCAAATTTCATTAATTTTGCCTCTCATGACAGAGTGCTGCAAATATTTGGTTTGCAACCCTCCCCCTAAGACTGTGGTACCTCCCTGGTGAAGTTTCAAGATTTTCACAGGCCCAGCTGAAGAACTTACTTGCTCATACAGTTATACTCTGAACAGTTCCTCAAAACTGACACCACAGACTTGCAAGGATTTTTTTCCAAGGACTTTTCTTTCAGGTAGCATGTCAGTAGAAGTGTACAGGCATTATTGAATGACCAGATCCTGCAGAACACAGCATCATCGAGAGTCAATATGCAGCTATCTCTCATGAGTGTTTTACAAACAGGCTACATATTTGTGTACCCACTTGTGATGACTTTCAGACCTCAGGCAAAAAAAATTAATTTCCTTTATGGTGGCATATCTGCAACAGAAGGGAGATGGAGAGAGACTTCTGAGTCTATAAGTCTCTAGATTGCTGAGCAACATATCCTATTTTCCCATGATTTTTCCTCCATGAGTTATCTTGATCCCTCCTTGTTGTGAGTTGAGCTTGGCTGGACAGCCCATGTCCACCGAGCCACTCTGTCACTCCCATCTTTGGCAGGACAAGGTGGGGGAGAAAATAAGATGGAAAAGACTTAATTGGTTGAGAGGAATAAATTCAATAAAGCAAAAAGAAAGGATATGCACATGAAAGAAAAGGAAGAAAAAAGAGTTTTTTCTCTCCTTCCATTAGCAGGCAGAGTCCAGCCAATTCCCAGGAAGCAGGGCTTCAGCATATAGAAGTTGTTTTGGAAGTCGAACACTGTAAATAACAAATGCCCCCCTTTTCCCTCCTCCTTTCTCTTTGCTTCTGTTGCCAACAAGCAGGCATCATATGGCATGGAATATCCCTTTGGCCAATTTTGGCCAGGTGTCCTGGCTAGGTTGCCTCCCAGGATCTTGCCCTCACCCAGTCTACTGGTGTGTGTGAGGGGGAATGCTGGGGGGATGGTCTTGATAGGAACACTGCAAGAGCCAAGAAAATTGTGTGTTCTCAACACCTTTCAACCTACAGATAAAATGCCCAGCACTGTGAGGGCTGCTATGGGGAAAAGTATCTCCATTCAGCCAGAGTTACAAAAACCTTCCATTTTCCTGCCTTTGGTTTCTCCACCAAACACAGAATGATGCAGTGTCTTGGATTGGAAGTGACCTTTGAAGATCATCTATTCCAACCACCCTATTGTGGATTTTTTCCAGCACAACTGGAACAAGGGGGTTTATTCTAAGTGACCATTGTTATCCAACCTACTTCATGTCCTACTTGCTTGTGTCCTGCAATGGAAATAAGGTAAAGATGATTCCCTAGGATATTCCCAAGCAAAAGGAGAAAAGGAAGCAAAGAACCTAATTCAAACATTTATGAAGCTGTTGTGGTTTTTTTGATTTCTGTCTCCCAGTATGAACTTGTGTTTGCAAGAATAAACTACTGCTTATACTTTGTGTAAACCAGGAAAAAAGAAAATAATTTTTCAGTCGTGGAGAGGTTTGGTGGTTTGCTTTTTTTTGTTTGATTGTTTGGGGTTTTTTGTTTGTTTGGTTTTTGTTTTTGTTGTTGTTTGTTTTGGGTTTTTTTGTGTTTTGTTTTGTTTTTTTAATTCAAGGTTTGGGGGGCTTTTTGTTCTGTTGATCTTCGGGGTTTTTTTTGTTTTTTAAGGCTTGCAAATTCAATTTCAAAACTGCAAATTAATTTCTCATTAATCAGATATGTAATTAAACAGCAGTATTATTACTTCCATTTGCTCATTTTCTGAGTTATTTTGCCAGTATTCAATGAAAACACAACTGTTAAAGGAGCAGAAATTACTTGCAGTTGACAAAACATAACATTTGCAAAACAATATAGAAAACAATGGTAAAGGAGTGAGGCTGGAGATAAGATCAGCCCTTCTGTGATTTGCTTTTTCAGGTAAACTGCACAGTGAAATGGGAAAGTGGTCTTTTTAAATGGCCATGATAAAACTCAACACCAACGTGTGACCATTGTTATGGAGCAAAAATAAACATTCTAAATGAAGTTCTGAGGGCAGCAATAGAAGACTGGGGAGGCACAGTTCATATGGAAGAACAGAAATTATGTGTGCCTTTGACTTGGAAGGAGGTGGTAAAAAAAAGAAAAGTTCAATTCTGTCTATTAGTCATTTAGATGTGAATTTAATGGAGAATTTCAGTAAACATTTGAAAAATAAGACTATTTTTAGAAAATAATAGAGAATAATTTTGTTTAAATGTATTTTGATAATTTTTATAGTGTTAATTTTATCCTTTACTATTTTTGTTGTCTATGCTTAATAAAATAATATCTGTGTCTTTTATCAGTTTTCATATAATAGCTCAAGTTTTTTATGGATGTTTATTTTTAAGACGTTTCTTTTTCCACAATGTCTTTTGTTGTTTTTTTTTTTCTTTCTTATAGTATGCTAATCAAATTCAAGGGTGTGTCATCTTTATTTTTCTGGGTTTTATTTAAAATCTCAGTCCACAAGACCAAAACTAATTCCCATTAGTTTCAATTGGCTTTAGATTGAAGGGCAATACCAATGCAAACAGGTATAGAGAACTTGGCAAGAGTTTAGGTCCTTTTTTTCAGTAGTTGTGTTTAAAAGAAACATAGTCATTTTTTCTAAGATCATATGCTCTTCATTGCAGGCGCTTTGTAAGACCCTAAAAAGAAATTAAGGGCAAAGAAAATGTAAACGTGGAAGTGCTCCCAACAGGAGTAGTCAGTTCACCTGTTGTGTGTTTCTCATCTTCCACAGTCAGACATCAAAATCAGTTCAACATTTCAACAGCATTTTTAAGTATCCTCCGAGGACAAATACCTTCTGCACTGCCCCTTTCATGACAGGGATCAACCAGGAACATGTTTTGTAGTAAAGGGGCAGAATTAATTAATGCCCCTTTACCTCTGCAGAAAAAATGACCATGTCAGAAGCATTCAACTAAACAAAACAGATTAATTTTCTGATGTTACAGAAGAATTCAGTATAGAAAGAAATTTTGCATGAAATATTTTTTTCTAACTTTAGTGTTTCCTGGTTTCATATGTCTACAAGCAAGGCTCCATGCTGCTGTTCTCTGTCATATCTTCTGTGTATGACCAAAGGTTCTGAATTCCTCTCATATTGGATAACGCCTTTAATTTTCCTAAGGGGCACAGAAGATTTTAATTAGAATTACTTTTTTTGTTGTTGTTTGTTAATAAAAATTGCAGTCATTAATAAAGCAATTCTTATGCCACTCTTAGTAAGAATCATCATATCTGACTTCCGTTCCTGTTACAAATGTGGCGCAGAACACACAAAGTAATTTTAATTCTGTCCAGACAAAGAATGTTTCCTGTTATAAACCAGAACAAAAAGAAATTCCTCAGAATAAAATAACTGTTAATCTAAAAATTCAGGGATAGGAGAAAACTGGCAGCTGATGAGTTGAGTAGGTTAACATGGTTATAATACAGAAATAGCATGAAAATAATTATGAGACTTTTCAAAAATGTTTGTAATCATCTTTTTGAGTTCAAGGGGACAAAATCTGTTTGAGATTGAATAAGTTTTAAATGACAGCTTTGAGGAACAGTATAAAGAGTTGGGTTTTTTTAAATATTTTGTACAGACTACACACACGCACACACACATACACACACATATTATTTTACAAAGCAAAGTCACACATTTAAATTATTAGAGACTAACTTCTAAGAGACACTATACACCCTTTACTCTTGTAAAGTTGCACATCATAGAAAGTATTTGACATAAGTTAAAAATCTGTCTTCAAAACATATGCAGGCTACATATTGACACATGCAATAAATAATATTTCATTTAAAAAATAGGTCATAGTGAGTATGAACAAGGTCAGCAGATGCAGTTCATATTAATTAACCTGTTCCAACTGCAAAGACTTTTCCACGTAATGGTCTAAAAGTATTTAGAGAAAGAAGTGGACAAAATTGATGGGGTGATTATACTAAAACAGGCTTGACAAGTAAGTCATAATGAAATGTAGGAAATTTTCTGTAAAATTCTCTGATATATCAAATTAATTAAAAAATTGTAGCCGGTGGAAATTAACAACCGGAAACTGGAAATATTTTTTCCATCTAAGATATGAAGCTTTACGGAAACTGGGGCCAAGCTGCTGGAAGGCCCTCCCATGATTCAACAGCACGTTCCACTTTGCTTATTTTGTCAAGATAAGTAAAACTGTGGATGCAATAAATATTGATAAGCTTATGTGAGTTTAGTTCTATTCCAATAGTGAAGATACCCTTATTCTCCTGCAAACTCTAAGTGCAAACTTCTGTTTCTAATCCATAGCCCTACTGGTGCGCATTTTTTCTTTTAACTATGCAAGGTCCAAGAGTATAAGTATTTTTAACACTTCTATAAAAATATCTACAGAAAATTACGATTTTTCTTCTGGCTAAATAATACTGTGAGTGGGCCTCAGTCATTCAATGGAGACTTATGGTACAGTTATCTTTCTCTGCTTGCTCTAATGAATTACTTAACACTAACTGGCCCTTCGACTCACTTCTGTTGTACTTTCCACTGTAAATGTGTTGAACATAGTTCACTTTCTTCTTATTGACTCTTTTTAAAAGTTTTATCATATTATATGATTTTCTGATAAATTTTGTATTTAATAAGATTATTTGGTTTTCCCCTTTCATGTATGCATACAAGGAAAAGGAAATATTATCAATTCATATCCTAATATAACAGTATTTGCTGTCACTTTTTACTACACTGTGCATTTTCCTCATCCAAACTGAAGCTTTTGAGTTTTCATTAAAATAAAGTTTGTATTTATTTTCACCTTGGCCTCTTTTCTATCCTCTACTTCCATTTTTGTTTTTTCTTTCCTTTAAAAAATTTTACATGGAAATGTCTCTTCTATTTTATGACTCTGAGTTTCTACATTGCTTTTTTGATCATAGAATCATAGAATGGCCTGGGTTGGAGGGGACCTTAAAGATCATGGTACCAAGTATTGTGTTCAAACATTTGAAAAGACAGTGCAGTCTTGAAGATAACTTGAATTTCATCTGTGAACTAGGTTAAGCACAAGTGAATGCCCCACTGGGGCAAATGGACATAGATTGGTGTTAGTACTTTTAACAATTGCCTTTTCATCATTTATCAGTACAGTAATTTTTCTGAATCTCTGTTTGCCTAAAACTGGTTACCTCCGATCAATTTCTCAAGATAAATTTTAATGTCAGGGGTCTGGTTTTACATAAAACTGGCAGCAGGCTCATCTCTTAAGAAACATTATGACATTTTTTTCTCAATAAATTGACAAACCTTTTGTTTTCAACGGAAGGACAATAAATTCAGAATCTGCTCCTCTGAGAATGATTACCCTAAGATCACTTTTCAGTACCTTTTGTGAAAGAAAAGGAAAATAAGCAACAATAACCACAACCTTTCTTCAGTTTGTTAAGGTTAATAGGTGGTTATATATTCAATTTTCCATTTCAAAGGACAGCAAATGACATCTTTGACTGATTGTTTTAGAGGCTGTGCAAAAACTTAAATAAAACTGTCAAAGGAAGGATCCTGTTGCTTAGGGGTTTATGGACAAGAATAAAAGCCTGAGTAAATTCCTGCAAGAAACTCACTCATTGTGCCCACATGTATTTTTTCTTTCTAGACAGAAAATACCAGTCTTCAAATACGGTTAGTATTATGAAAGCTGCAAAGAGAGATCTTCCTGTAATAAGAGAATGGCTTTGAAACAGCAGCAAATAAAATTGCACATTACACCTGGGTGGTGGACATTTGTATGCAAGATATTTTTCTTCCTTTTGTGGTACTCTTACCTAAGATTGATATATGTTGTATTTTTGTAGATAATCAATTATGCTGATAAGACTGATATTAAACTGAAGTTTTTAAGGGTATTACTGTCCTACTTGGATAGACTTGTACAAAGTCACATATACACCAAAACTCCCTTCTCTCCTCCAGTTAAATGAAGCATTCCTTTTATATCAGCACTCTCAAATATCTTCTATAAACTCTCAAAATTATTAATCTAGTAATCCTCTGTTTTCTAGAGTTTCAGTATAAAATGATGATCCTTTTGCATATTAAATTATGAAGGATATCTAATTTGTAAAATTAACAAAGTCTAATTCTTTTCTAAACAGTCTCATTCTGATTAATATAGTACAATCGATACAAAAATCTAATCAAGACTGAAGTGGTTATATAATCATACCAAGAAAAAAATCCTTTTATTATATAGCAATTAAACTTTAACTCGTTTATTAATCCACTTGTTTTTTAGATGTTCGTATCTTTCAGAAATCAGACAGATAACTGTTGCTGTGACACTTCTATGTTTTTTGTCTATATGACACTAAAGTCATGTAGGCCTTCCAAGCTTCCAATAATTTTGTCTTTTTGCCTTCTACAGATAATGTCTGGTCTTCAAAGGCAATGTGCCTGAACAAGCCTGATAAGAATTACGTGTTCAGGAACTCTGAAAATCAGCTTGTTGGTTTCTCACATTAAAAATCAAAGAAATAAGACCTAGACAAATTTCTGTTATTCTTCCTATTTAACTTTTGTTTAATAAGATCCAAACGACAGCAAAACTCTGCAATAATTTCTCATGTTTTCCAACTAGTAAATGACATTAACAAGTCATCAGTATTCATAGATATTTCTGTTCTGGAGTACCCCAATATCAAAGCAGCAATGTACATGATTGCATTGGTCTTCAAAAAAAAAAAAAAAAAGACACTAGGAACTAAAAAATTCTTAAGTATTGCTTACTCTGGAAAGTTAAGAGAATTTTGGTTCTATATCTCAGTCATTATGTACAGAAAAATACAATCTAACAATTTTAGAGTAATTTTAGTCCTCTAAAAGGTAAGAAATACCTACCCTGAAAATTGCTAAATCAAATTAAGACATCATATGCTGCAGTAATGAATTTTCTGTGCAATTTAGCTAACAAATTCAACAGATTTGCATTTATGATTATATGAATTGTGACTTATTTCATGTCTTTTGGATTGGATTACATTTCTATTAAGTTTTTTTCTATTAAAGCACTATATAGCCAATGTTTGTAAAGTATAAGGCACTGAGGGAAAAATATATAAATCCCAGACACCATGCGAAAGCAAAAAACTAATAAAAGCATTTAAGCAAAGAAAAAAAAAAATTCTTTACTTAAATATGTAGTACCACGCTTTACTACAAGTTCCATCCCTCACATCATTCCTTTAGACAGAATTTCTTAAGAAACCTGTGGGGATTTATGGCTGGACATCAGAAATATCATGCAGGTTTTTCTTTGCATATCAGAGCTTTACAGAAACACAAAGGCATAACGTACTCACAAAACCAGTTGTATGAACTGCACAAAAATATCCACATAAATAAAGTAGGCACAAAGGGTTTTTCTTAAAGTACAGAATTCTGGCACTGGACAGCTAAGAAGGCTAAGCAAATAGACTTTGTAAAGAAAAATTTGGGTTTAAACTTGATTGAATCAGAGTATACATGTATGTATGTATTTGTGAGACTGCATATGTGTATGTAGTTTTACATTCATAAACAAAATGTAATAAAGGTCTGCTAGTTTTGAGTTATTCCATCTGGAAGATCACAAAATAGGTGAACATGACAGAGTTACATTCTTAAAACATTCTGTTTGTTTTGTTACAGTGAGGTTCAAAAGGAATTGAAATAAAATCCCTCTATCCTGAGCATATTTTTAACCATTTCTAGTGGCTAAACACATACCTATGTTATGACTGATATTGTAAGATTGACAAGATATTACAGTTTATTTTTACTTACATTCATGGGCTAAATTTAGCAATGATAGCTTAGGCATAATTAAAGGAAATTAGATCTGATAATACTAAAAGGCACTGATTGGTTTTATATAATTTTGAACTGCATTGAGAGAAAACATGCATTAAAAATTAGGACTTAAAAGTCTCTGAAAGTGCTTTAAAACCTATCAAGTTAAGACACTTACAAACAGTCTTTTTGAGTGATGTGTGAAATTCAGAGAAGAGCATGGCATCAGTCGAAAATTAACCAACAACATAAAAGTTGATTTCAACTTCCATTTTATAGTCTCATTGGTTAAAATACTGAGTGATATAAAAGTTATTTGGATTTATCTCACCCTTTAGAAAGCCATCTGCTACATGGATTACCTACTGTGAACCACTTTTTTAAGACCTCATAAGCTGAAACATGTTGTTTCTTCAGAGACTTGTCACTGAAATGAAACCAAGTCATATGTTGGATCTATTCAAGTATGTGCATAACACAAAGTTATATTCAAGAATACTCAAATAATGTGTAAAGAGTTGAAAAATTAAGAAAAGAAGTGGTATAGAAAGAAAATAATTTTGGGGTCTTTAAGTGCACTCAGATAATTAGTCAGCGAAGACCTTTCAAAGAACTCTCACAGATATTTCAGCAGCAACTACCAGAGTCAGGGATGATCAATAAAAAAGCCTGGCAGTAGTGTTTTCACATCTATGTTTGACACAAAATAAGATTCCCTGTTTTTTTAAGGACCTCCTGCAGAGTCTGTCTGTTTGGGACTTTGGCTCAGGATCTGTTCAGAAATAGGACAATTGAGACCAGTCCCTGTCCTCTGGTCACTCTGGGGTGACTGCTATATTGATTGGACTGAAAGAAAGACCTATTAAATGAACTAGGGGTTTTGGAACGGGTAACCTGGGAAGTATACTTTAATTCAGAAAATTCAGTCTCCTCAGCACTAGAATACTATTTTTATGGCAGGACAAATATGATTCACATTTTATAAAATCATAGTGACTGATCTACATGGTGGTTAGAATGGCAATAAGATTATCTCTGTAAAGGCTTACCTCATTTCTCTCTCTTTACTGACCTTATAGGGTTTTTCCAAGTTTCTCTTAATTTGTGAAGTAGCTTTTGAAAAGTATTTAGTTGGGTATTTGTTCTCCTCTCACATTCTTTATGAAACAGGTTATTTTTCTAGAAGCTAACCCTGACTGTGACAGGCCCAATTGCTTTTGTTACAGGCCTTTGGTATCAGATTTCAGGGCCTTAATGGACACAAAAAGAAACTTTAATGAAAATCACAATGGAGTACATCCTACAGCCTTTCTGAATGGTGATAGATATCCATAAAGTTAGGAGCATTAGGGGTTTCTGAAAAAGTCCATCAAGATATTTTTCTGACAAGATGATCACACATTTTGCTGCCTTTCATGTTCTGGCAGAGATTATTCTATTGATATTTTTTACCTATGATCTCATCAATTAATTATCAGATACTTCATCATAGTCCCCCCAGTTGTTTGAAAACTTTTTCTTTAAATTATTGTCCTGTAAAAATGCAGGTTCTTGGCAGTACGTTCCCTGAACTACTACACCTGTGTTCTGTAGTTGAAATGTTTCCTTTTGAGAATCCACAGTGGCCCTCTCATAATTCCCACCATTTCTCTTAAAATTCAAACTTCAACAGAGAGTCAACTCCAGCCTAAGACTATCACAACTAACATTATTTTCTTTCTGTCCCACCCGTTTAGGGACCCGACCTCAGTAGCGAAACTCTGCAGTCTCCAGTCAGCTGGGAAAATAAATGTCATTGCCGGGTAAGTAAAGATCCTTCCTTGTGCTGATCATTGCAGATATAAATTCTACCTCTAGAGGAGGTCTGGTTGGTGATAGAAAACAAAATAAAACATTGTCAACTCCTTTTGGCCCCTGAAGTTGGAACAAACAATATAAACCTTTTAAAGTGTGAACTGAGTCCTCTCTTTCCTATCACAGATGTCCCTCCTCAATTAAACTGCAATTCATTGTTATAGAGAGAGTAACATTATTTGAAGACCCTTTCAGGGAAATTTTTTAAAGTCAAAGAGAATAAAATCCCTTTCTAGCAACAGTGTTTCTGCTTTCTTTTTAATCCAGCAGAACTTTTTAAAAAAGGAATTTATCTAATTTGTGGTTTGTTTAGATGAAAAACATGTTCTCTAAAGTTAAGAATTTAGTCAGTCTTTGAGACTGAACAAGAACATATCATACACTTAATTTTTTTTTAAATGTTACTGAGAAACCTAGAAATGTAGCTTGCTAAGACTAATTAGTCTTTTCTATCTTTAGAGAAAAATATGACCAGGCTTAGGAAACACTATTGCTGGAAATTTTACTGAAAAAGGCTTATTTCTGCTGGGAAAACAGTAACCTAAGCAAAGCTGGATTTGGGATAATTTGTGAATATGCAATCTGGGGGAGAACATAAAGGCTTCATTTTACTATATTTCAATAAGGACCATTGGAGCTATGCAGCAGTAGTTCAAAATAATGGTTTTGATTTAGACCAGGGTTTGTGCCAAATTCTCTTAGCGGAGACCTCCTGGCAGAGGGAGTTCATATGGTCAGTGAGCTCGTGCTCCTCGTCATGCCAGGTGCCAGCTGCGGCCGCTGCAGCGGGAGTGGCAGTAGCTGAGATATTCCACAGGAGAGAGAGATATTTCTTGCAGGCAGATTTGACTAGAACAGATATTATCTATATTTTATCATTATTAAGGAGCTGTGCAAATAACATCTGCCTTCCTCCAAGGCTGCATATCTTCTGGTGTGGGAGGCAGTGCTGGGACCAGAGAAGGAGCCTCCAGCAGAGGAGCTGTTACGTAGATAAGCAGGCGGCCTGAACTGTGCTGCTCCAACATCGTTACCATTGGGCTCTGAAGAAAACCTGCAAGAGTCTGACAAAAACTTCTGAAACGCACTTTGTTATGACAGAGACAGGAAAATATATTTGACAATGTTTTATGAAAGTCTCAAGATCAAACTAATAAGATTTCCCTACTCTTTTGAATCACTTTATTATCCTTAATAGAGAATAATCAAGTAATGTAAAATTCTACTGCAATTGAGAAAACAACTTTGCTTACTTTTCAAGAGGATTTTTACCATGTGCTTTGTCATGAAGTAAAGCCAGTAGAATAAATCCTCTACAAAATATTGCTTCAGTCTTAGCATTTATCTGACACTTGATCTGCAGATGTGCAGTGAAAATATAAATTTGTATCTTGTTGAGATAGATTCAGTAATATTTTTAAACACTTTGAAATGTATTTGACTAATATTTCCGGAGGATTCTAATCCTTTGAATGCAAACAATTAGATTTTTTTTTCTCCTTTCCTGCTTCTAAATTGTAATTCCTCCTTGGCTTCTAAGACTTTTCTACAGGGATCATGTCTATCCTAATTCTGAGTTACATTTATTGAGTGTTTTGATACAGTATCCTCAATAAAGCATAGAAAAATTATCAGACAGCTAAACAAAAAGGTTTTTTTCAGAGTTATAGAAACTAGTGGTCTTTTTTTTTCAATTGGGAAAAAAAAAAGTAAGTTTTTTCTCCTAGTGTGCTACTGAGGCTTGCTTGCATGTAAAAATTGGGAAAAAAAACAGAGCCAATGAGATTAAAAAAAAAGGCAGAATTCTGTTTAGGAAAAAAACACAAGTCTCTTAAAGAAACAGCAGTGCCAAATTGATATACTATGGCGATCCTCTGAAAAAAGAGCGATGTGACTTATAGAAAAAAGGGTAACGTGGTAAAGAACACAGTAAAAATCTGGAGTTAACAGAGGATATGACACATGTGATTTTAGAAATCCACCACATGAAGAGCAGAAAATTACGAAGCACTCAAAGTCAGTTTCTTCTAAAAGCCTACTCATCATTTTATTTCTGAAAAATTCAGGATATATGTTCTTGCTTTAAAGAAAATGTCTTTAATGTGCTATTAATGATCTAGGCATGGTTTTACTCTTTGAATCTAAAAATGACTCAATATCTTGCATATCAAATTTCATGCTTTTATTATGAATAATTTCAAAAAGCCAGCAAAGCAAATCTATTGTTATTTCAAATAATTGTCACTCTTTGATTCACCTTGTTTAATCAGGTAAAGGGGTTAGGAGGTGTCCATTTCTCAAACGCCAAACTTCCTTCAAGTCACTCTATTATTTCATGTGAAATGTAGCTTTTTCTTTGGCTTCATGCGGAAGAAACTGAAAGTACACTTGTACGTCTTTATTTTTTGAAATGGATTCTCTGTGATACTTGAAGTGACTTATAGGAAGGTATAAAATAAGAATGGAAACCCCACAGTGCAAATAGAACTTCCTTTTCAAAAATGTGCTTTCAAAGACTTCATGCCAAATGCATCCCTGGTGTAAATCAATTCCAGCAGCATTACACCATGGAACAATCCAGATTTTCCTCTCCGTGTCAGTGACCCACTGGTAATATCAATCTATCTGCCATGC
This sequence comes from Pardalotus punctatus, assembly GCA_013400915.1. NCBI lineage: Eukaryota > Metazoa > Chordata > Aves > Passeriformes > Pardalotidae > Pardalotus > Pardalotus punctatus. Next base: position 96,023 of record VZTX01016521.1, read on the forward strand.
TACTTTCAATTTTGTTTCACTCACATTTACAGAATTAGTTACACTTTATGGCAGGAAATACCAAGATAGCTTTTTTCCCCCCAATACCTTCAGGAGTGAATGTAGTGTGAGTGAATTGCTCCTTCTATTTATTTTTTCTCATGAGATGGAAGGAGCAGGTGTAAAAGATTTAATGAATCAACTGGCAAATTGCAAGGGTCATTCGTGTGTAGAAAACCATAAATTAGCTGGTTCTTAGGGGAAATTACCTTCTACCTTTAAGGTGTTGCCATTTATAAATTATCACCAAGCTCCTGGGAAATGGCAGTTTGAAAGTTCAGAAAAGAAAATATTCAAATCCTTTTTTATTTGCAGATATATCAGAAAAGAATGCCTGGAAGAACTTGTAATATAATAATAAACATTCAAGGGAAGCTTTATAACCACAAATTTTGTTTGCTTTTGCAGAAGTTGGCTGAAATATACATACTAAAATCCTTTTTGTATAGACAGGATAAGTCTGTGGTCATTGGAGACCAGTTTACTACATGCGGTAAGTAAATCTGCCAAGTCATAATACTTTTTGTAAGATACTTTCTTACTCTCCTTGAAATGTTTTTTTTCAAAAATATTTTTGAAGGATTTTTTTATAGGTGGAATAGACAACCATGAAAATTTTAAAATTAGTTATCTACTATGTAATTTTTCAGGGTTTTTTGGGGAATAATGGTGGTATGAATACCTTTAAGAGAAAAACTGTAGCTCTGCTACATCATTATATGGCAAACCCAGATTGCTAAGAGTAAGCTCATAAAAAACAATAAATGTACTGGTCTCTATTCTTCTGATCTGAGGAATATCACAGTATTCTTGGAGCTGAAAGAAAAGTATCAGCTGGTATCAACTGATGTGACAAAAGGAGTCTCATAAAAACAAAGGTTTGAAACAGAATCCTCAAGAGCTCTCTTTCCTATTACTGCTATTCTTAAGCAGATATTCAGTTGATGGTCAGTTGATTAAAAAAATACGTTCTATAAATAATTTTAGGCTGCATAATTTTAAGAATTTAGTATTTTTCCCCCCTAAGTTGACACTCAACATAACACTATTACAATAGAAAAACATGAAATTTGGTAGTCGAGAGGAAGAGAGACTATTTTTTTGAGACTATTTTTCCTATCCTTTTTTGTGAAAATCAATAAAATCAGAGAATGTTTCACATATGTTTTGCAAATTTTAATTATTATTTGGGAGGACAAGTTTGTAAATATTTGCCCCATTGTTACTTTTAAAAATTCTATCAGAGCTTTCTCTTTTTGTTAGTTAGAAGCTTCTTTCTAATTTAGAATGAATTTCAGGCAGTTTATGGCAATTCTTTTTTGCCCTTTGGTTTTACAAGCTTTTCCTTTTCTAGTGTTGTTCTTGTCCTTGCTTCCACAATTGTATTTGCACTCCTTCTCTGGCAGTGTATCGCTGTGTTCCTGAAGTTAAATTCTTCTGCTCCCTATCCAGGAAGGTAGAACACCTTTTCTTCTCATTGTACAATTTTGCAGTTATTTGCAAAAGTTCAGGTCTGGGGCAATTTGTGCTGATCAGTAATACATTTATGCTATCATTTTGTAGAGGTCTTGTTTAACTATGAGAACTCCTCTCTTACTTAGAAATGCGTTGCTAGATAGAAAAAAGTCAGTGTTGCATTCAGCAGTAGTTTATGATTGCAGCATACCATGCATGTTCAGTATGCATGCCCTGCTCCTTTTCCCATAATTTCTGTGGAGTTTTTTAGCACAAATTCAGAAATCTTATTAAACTCTGTAATATGGTACTTTGTACTGCTAAATATTATCAAGTATATTTCGTTCCCTTCCTTGAAAACTTCAGGTTCTTCCAGCATGACATTTTAATCCTCTTTAGTGTTGATGCACCTGACATTATGCCTTCAACACATTTTATTAACAAGCTACTTCTTTTTCCCTTGTCAATAAAATCATTTATATTCTCTATATCTGATTTGCAGTTAACTGGTTTATACAACATAGATCTATGGTTTTATCCCATTTTATCTTATTTTGCTGTTTATCCCCCTGCCTGATTTATTAGACATCTAAGAAATACTCATTTAGAATATTATCTAAAGCCACAGCACTCTTGTGGCATTTCAGGGTAGGCTGCAAGAGATAATATCTTATCTGCAGTCACCAGTACTCCCAAATGGATATTCTTTTGCCTACACTGCTATCAATTTAACAATATTGAGAGTTCAGTGTAACAGTAAAAATAGTTTGTAATCATGGCAAACACAATATTCTTAAAACAGATTAAATTGCATAGAAATATCTCCCATCAGCTCAAGAAAGAAAAAGGATCTGGATATTGACTGTCATTAGATGTTTACCCAACTGCATCAAGTAGGGTCCCTCTGTCCTGAGGGATTAGCCAATAAAAATAAAATTCTAAAATGGTCTGTTTTTCACCAAATACATGGAACATACATCATGCAACATTTTTCACTAGCTCGCATATAAATATAGATATATACATATTCATATACCTTTTCAAGTGGACTGAATAGAGCTTCGCATTTTCTCTTTTGCAGTTCTCTGATTAGTGAATTCTTCATTCAGTTCCTCTTGTCACCTTCATTCTCATATTTTCTATTCAAAATACCAAATATATGTCATATATAGTCATACTACGCATGGCCTCACTCTGCAGATAAAGACAAAGGATGCCACCATTATGTTATGTTCCATCTATTCTTCATAATCTGAGATTTTTCACTGTGTCATAGCAATAACCTAGTAAAAGTGGATGACTGGGTCTTCTGTGAGTAGCTGGATAACATGGTCTTCTGTGAATATTATTTGCTATGTCAATTATGGTCTCAATATTTTAAATTCAGTGAAAGATCACCTTCCCTACATGAGTTTTGAAGCATAATCTAATCAAGTGCATGGGGCACCTCAGTGAGGCTTTCTTTTGGATCAGGTCTGTTTCATGCTTTATTCTTGTTAGTTATTAAGAAAGTTTAGTGAAATGGGTCACATTAATATGCTTTCTATTATTTCGCAAATAGTTACATTTCCTTAGCATACTAAAAATCTCTGAGAATTATTCTCCCTCCTTCAGGAGAAGCTTAGAGTTGGATATTTAATTAAGTATTATGTAGTCTCAGCTATCATTTGCTTTGTCTGGAGAAACTGCATTTATCCAGTCCTGTTCTTCCAGAATTAAAAGCTGTGTGTCTAAGTGGATTAGATCATAGAATCATTGAATAGTTTGAGTTGGAAGCACCTTAAATATCATCTTTTTCCAACCCCCTGCCATGGGTAGGGACACCTTTCACTAGACCATGTTGCTCAGAGAGATGTTCCCCTCAGCTTTGTACATACTATATTTTTAAAATATGTTATCTCTTTAAGTAGGTGACTCCAAATGCCTGAATGAATCTTCCAGACCACGAATAATTATATGAATCTTTTCAAAAGGTGTCATAATCAGAGTAGATTAATTTACAGTTATATATATTCACTGTTTTGAAGATCTTGAATACCAAGGGACAGACTTGTGCATTTCAAAAGAACATTTCAATGTAATGTTTCATTTCAGAGTATATGGAAAACATAAGAACACAGTAAGACCAAATAATTAACATTTTTGTCATATTGGATCACTGCCCTCAGATAATTTTCAGGGTAAAAATGCTGTTATACATTTACATATAGACACTGTTTAATCTGAACTGAATTTGAGAATCAGAATAAATAAATAACTCAACCATACTTTCAGAATCGCTGAATTGTGTAAAATAAATCATTCACCTATGAATACAGAATTAAGGATTTTAACTTCACATCATGATCTTTGTAGCTGAAATAAATAACTTCATCTTAAATCTACATCTCTGATGTACCTCTTCATTATTAGTCATATGTTATATTTCCTTTCTCAATATGAGTTTTTCAATGGTATTTATGAAAAAAACCCCAACGTTTTGAAATACACAAAGAGCAACATAGTGCCCTAGCTATTTCTCAGCTGCAATAAGAGATTTTCACAATAGTGCCTGAATGTATTTCCATACTTCCTCTTTACTAAAATTGAAGTGCTATTAAGAAAATTCTTTTCTTCAGATTGCAAACTAAAGAAATGTCTGACAAAACAGTATTTTAAGAGCTTTCTTAATGATTTTACAGATTTAACTATTTATAAAAACATGACATTTTCTTAACAGAAATTTTAATCAAATCAATGAAAAAAATCAAATTTTGACTCTCAGATTATAGTGGGAGTATAGTTAAGATACTGGATAATGAAATTTATTAAACTGTTTCCATAAAACCTTTTCCTTTAATACAAAGTGGTAGATGAATAATAATATAATATGCTAATAAAATGTGAATGTAATTTTTTTCAGTGGACCACGGTTTTTTCATTATATGGACCATTTTCATTTTTTCATTATATTATATTTTCATTATATATATTGCATATATAAAGGTTTCCAGTAGTTCTATATTTAAAAATTTACTAGCTCTTTTTACTTTTTCTCTATTTCTTTCCTTCAAAAAATTGTTGCTTTCTTATTTATTTTAAAGGCTTTCTTCATTCTAACCTAACCTAAATTTCCCCCCTTTAAATTTGTACCCATTTCTCCTTGTCCTATCATTACAGTTCCTGGTGAAAAGTCCCTCTTCAGCTTCCCTCCTCTTCAAAATCTTTCAGGATATTTTAAAGGGAAACAAACAAACAAATAAAACCCACAACCCTCTCTCTCCTGCCAAAAAAACCCCAGCACAACACCCACCCAAAAGCAAAATCTCCAATTACCAAAAAAAAAACAACCAAAGTCCTCCCTCTTCCATTCACTGAAGGGCTCTTTTCAAAACACGTTTTTGTTTATTTTAAAGTTTATTTTACTTGTGCCACTTATCCGTTATAACTGGCCTTCTTCATTATTCATGGTTTGAGCAGAACCGTGATTGTTGAATGCTGGCAGTATCCAATACTTTATCTGACTTTGTGCTGCTTGGAAGGTTATCTCATGTTGGTGCCTTTTTTTTTTTTTTTTTAAGGAGTATTTCTTCTTTTTCTAATGTCTAAAATTTTGGTTGAATAATGTGTTTGTCCCATTTTTCATGGTAGAAGTTGTCCCTGCTCTCCCTTCTGAGCAATTTGCCATGGCTAGTGCCTCTCTAGATTTTCAGATAATAGCCTCAAAAGCAGTAATTGCTAAAAGAAAAATGCTGTGTCTGCCTTTTTACTCCCTTAGAAAGAAAAAACTTTGTGTCAGGAATACAGTAGCTTGATACCAAAAGTTCTAGAAGTTGACTCTTCCCCTTTCTATAGACAATTCTAGAATAAGCAACATCAAGTAAATATTCAAGAAAGAATAAAAAAAATAAAAAAAAAAAAAGATTGGATTTAAAAGAACAAATTTCTTGCAAATTAGTAATTTGGGTAAATGACTTAAACTCATAGAATACCAGGTTGGAAGGAACCCCAAAGATCGTCTGATGTAACCTTTCTTGGCAAAAGCACAGTCTAGACAAGATGGCCCAGTGCCCTGTCCAGGTGAATCTGGAAAGCATCCAGTGTTGGAGAATCCACCACTCTCTATGGAGGTTATTCCAATGTCTGATTGCTCTCGTTGTGAATTTTCCTCTTGTGTGCAATCATATTCTCCCCAGGAATAACTTGTACCCATCATGCCTCATCTTTTCCATGCAACTCCTTTCAAACAGGGAATCTGCATCTACCATATCCACCCATGTCTCTTTTTTCCTCATGTGTAGATTCCTACTGCCTCACAAACACTATTAAGTATAACATTAATTTAATATGTAGGATGACATCTATCACCATCTTAACACATCTCAATATATTTCAATTTACCAGTTCAGTCTAATTATCAAATTCCTTACACGGACTACAACCTTTAAGTTTTTTGAAGCTATGTCTTAACAGAATCATCTGTCATGATTTTTACACAAAGAATAATATAAAGACAATATTATTTCTCTGGAAACATGATACTTTGCAAACCCCAATACAATGGATTTTTAAATCTTCTTATAAAAAATAACAGGAACATTTATTTGCATATACCTAAAAGTTTTTTGGCTTCAGAACAAAGTACAAACAAATGAGAAACAAATGCTGAAAATGAGGATTCACACCAGCAGTTGTTCTGAAAAAGAAAATAGTTTATTGTTATTTATATATTTGTTTTAAAAGTCTTTAAGAAATGAGAAGTGAATATGCCTGACTGTGAAAATTGTGCTTATTAGATGTAACTTCACCTTGAAGTATGGCTTCCAAATGGGAGCTTGGGAGAATCTGTGTAGGATGCTTTCTCTCACAGAAGCATCTGAATAAACCCACATTAATGGGTATGTGGAAATCCAAGGAACAGACCAAAAGCTGCAAGCCCAACATCCATCTTTTTCCTTGAAGTGGACAGCAATTCATCACGTAAAAAGTAGAGACAATTTCCAGTTTACCTTGGTATAAATAAATAGTGTGTTTCATTTCACTTGTATCTTCTGTCATTATGTTTGTTTTTGACATCAGAAATATTTTTGGTTTTAGCTGCATATTTCTCCCCTCCAGCTTAAGTAGTATCGTAAAGTACCTAGATAATAAGAAAGCAGTTGTTACTGAAAGACACAGCAGGGTTTACTAAGTATATTAATAAATATTCAAGTTTTGAAGCATATTTCTTGGCCAGAGGATGAGAGAGGGTATTGGTTTCAGGTGTCTGAGACAAAAGGACATTTGCACTGCAGAGGCCAGGAGAATCAAAGTGCCACATCATAATCTAGGTTACTGTCTGGAGAGTTGGATGTGTTTTTCCCTGAAAGTTAGTATGGACACTATCTTTTCTGAATTCTGTGATTCCAAAGTGTCTAGACTTGGAGGATTAAAAAATTCCAAGCATATGCTCACTAGCGATGAAAAGATGCCTCTTTGGATTCGTGATGTATTTGTGTAATAATGAAATTTGGAATGGGCTGAAAGTATTTGTATAACCATGGTGAATTGGAATTTCAGCAATAAAAATGAATTATTCTTCATAACTTTTTAAAATTTGAACATTGAATTTGATTTGAATATTTATCAAAGCGTTAAATATTAGATAAATGAAAATGAAACAAACCTAAGTGTTTCATACAAAACATTCAACTCTGTTTTGGGTTTTTTTCAGTATTTTTATTCATTGCCAACAATTTGATATTCAAACAAGGAGTCAAAGATGCAGATTAAATAGTTTTTAACCACAGGAAAACTAGTAAGAGACAATCACTGTAGGATCTTCACTTCATTCCATTCAAATACCAAAGGCCAAAGATTTCTTCAGCCTAAAGACTGAGGTAGCCCCTGAGGCTGTAGTAGAGTTTTAAAAGAGTTCAGGAAACCATCCTCTACAAGAGAGCATTTGGGGAAATTGGAAGCCTGCATATACATGGATACACAATCATGAATTTCAGTTGCTTGAAGGAGCCCAAGATAATCTCTGCCAGCTTTTGAATTGCAATTTCAGGATGAGCTGTTCTTGATAAGTTATTTATATTCTCCTTATTTTCACACAAATTGGGCTGAGGACTGATCCCTTGCTGTAAAACAAAGTCCTGATACTCCAGGATATCAAGATACAATCATTGTCACTTCACTGTTGAAGTCCTAACTTCCATGAAAAACAATAAACTGTGCAGCTGGTGATAACAGCAGTACAACACATCTTCAGTAGCTTTTTTGCCCATTTTGTCAATATTCAAAGGAACAAAGCTCATATTCAAGTTTATACAAAAGCAGTTTTGCACCACTCAGCCTTAACTGTGATTAAAACTTTCCTATGTCCTTTATGTTTTCTCCTCATTTCATGGATATTTTCTTAAGTCAGCACTCTTATAAAGATGAAATTTGCTATAAGTTAGCACTTCAAAAAACTCACACAATGCTGTGAGGTAGAAACAGAGCCATAAATAAGACTTTTTGGTTTTAAGGATTGATGTTTTTTTTTCCTATGCCTCTATATATCTTTACAAAGTAAGGTTTGGAACAATTGTAGCTTCAAGCTGTTGCTTAATATTGTTATTATTCAATAGTGTTCAGCATCAAATAAAACTTTGTAAAATCAGTGCACTTTTAGTTATTTATCCCTTTTTTTCTTTAATATTTTTTTAAATTGGATTTTGCTCTACCCACATGCTGATACAGCTTAATATGATATCCCACAAGTACTATTGACGATGGAATTATTTCAGTATAGGAAACAATTTCCTATTTTGGGATTGAAATGGAATTAAAAATCTCTGATCACCTTAAGTTTTCTAAGCTCTTGAGCAGCCTGGAATTATAAGATGCATATTCAAATATATAATATTTTGATAATTATGTGGACATGTAGCTGTGTCATTCCCTATATTGGTCAGAAACAATAGAAATATTGAATATATTATACAACAAAATAAGGTTATGTAGGAGAAATACGTTATTGTACTTGTCTGCTTTTTTGCATTTTCTTGAGACAATTTGTTTTCTCTCAAATCATGACAATTCTGATACAAATTTGGAAAAAATTGGATGAATAAGGAAACTGTTTTAAAGATGTATTTTTCTACCCCTTAGTCATATTTTTGAGGAGGAATTTATCTAGCAGATCTTTTCATGTGATAAGTATCTCTTAATTTAATGTGAAATACTTCTCATTGCATCTGTCCATCTCTGAATATTTTTCTACTTCCAAATTCTTGTATTTCTATACGAAATTACTTAATTGAAACATCTCAAGGCTTCTTTGGACCGTGGTGCAGCAATGACACCTTTAAAATACCAAATTAACACAAGCAGACTTTTTTATAGAGAACTATATGCTGAAACACATAGCAAGTAGTTGCTAGCCTGTTTCTTCATTCACAAAAAAAGAGAGAAGCATCTAGTAGATTGTTCATGGTGCTATTTTCTCTGAAAGAGTCACCAAAGTAAGAGACAAAAAGTTTTTTAATTGATGGGCAGAATGTGGAATAGAGTCATACTGAGATTTACTCTTCGGTAACAGAACCAAAAGAAAACTTGAACAAGACGAGAATATTTCTTTGTGAATGAGATAGCATTTGTTGTTCTTTTGTTTGTTTTCTTGCAGCTAGTGGAAACACAGCTTTGAGAAACTTTCACTATTTTGCTGGTTCTGCAGAGGATAAAGTTAATTTTCTTCACAGTAGCTGGCATGGGGCTATGTTTTGGATTTGTGATAGAAACAGTATTGATAACACAGGGATGTTTTTGTTATCACTGAGCAGTGTTTGCGCGGAGCCAAGGCCTTTTCTACCTCTCACTCACCCCACCAGCAATTAGATGGGGGGTGCTCAAGGAGTTGGGAGGGGACACAACCAGGACAGCTGAGCCCAACTGGCCAAAGCGATATTCCATAACATATGGCATCAGGTTCAGTGTATCAATAAAACTGAGGGAAGAAATGGGGGGCTATTCGGAGAGATGACATTTGTCTTCCCAAGTCACCACTATATGTGACGCAGCCCTGCTCTCCTGGCTGAACACCTGCTGGCCCACGGGAAGAAGTGAATTAATTCCTTGTTTTGCTTTGTTTGTGTGAGCAGCTTCTGTTTTCCCTATTAAACTGTCTTTGTGTCCACACATGAGTTTTCTCACTTTTACTCTTCCCCATCCTGAGCTGTTGTGCAGAGCTTGGTTGCCAGCTGGAGTTAAACCACGTGTGTTTATGGCACAAAGTGTGTGACAAAACCCGGCTTTGTTCGCATGATTGGCATTCTGATTCAGCTACTTCATACCCAAATTCTGAGCATGTTGGTTAGAGCATGGTGTTGGTGTTAATAACGCTAAGGTCATGGGTTTGATCCCTGTATGGGCCATTCACTTAAGATTTGGACTTGATGACCTTCTGGGTCCCTCCCAACACAGACTAATCTGTGATTCTGTGATTATGTGCTTGAGTATCTGATGTCTGTAACACAACAGACTCACAAATAAAAAGAAGGTCGGCTAGTATGAGCAATAAAATCAAAAGCAGAATAAAATTAAGAGTGAAATTTAAGAATAGCCTACTTGAAATGAGAAAAATGAATATACAAGTCAAACTAGTTTGTGTGTGTGTGTGAAACTCAAATACTTACTTGCCATACCAATCTGCAGACTATCTAGGAACTATTGAAGATACTCTGTATAGATGTATTTTCTAAACAAGTCCATCAAAGTTATATATAAGAAATGTTCTCATATTTAACAGAGGAACTACCTTGTCAAGAAAACAAAGGGTTTCTCACCACAGTCCTGAGGTCAAAATCTACAGCATCCTCTGTTTTCCAGTGAGATTTGGCTCCTAGGGGTCAAGTTTGTCCTGGCTTCCTCCTGCAGGGATCCTTAATGGTCTGGGATTATGCTATGCTTTAAATTTAAGTCTCTAGTGTTAGTATGCTACTTATTGCCAATGTCTGTATCTTTTTAATCTTCCTTCTGTTGGGTGAAATTAAAAGAGAAAGAACAGGCAGTTAAAGATGCTTCCAGCTTTTGGCAATATGCATCTATGCTGCTTAGGAGGTGACAATTCCACTGCCTGCAGAGAGGTTTTTTATTGACTCCACATTTATCTGGATCTGTGGAATAAAAACTGCAGGATTTTAAGGGAAAACCCAGTTAAGCAAACCCCCAAATCCAATATCAAGATAAATAATATCCAGCCCTTCACTTTACAGTGCCTAATCCCTGAATGGAATTAATCTGTTTTTCCATGTAGATATTTAAAGAATCTCTTCCACTTCAACCTTAGTTTTCCATAAAATACATGTGTTCATATTTTCTTGCTGACTTTGTTCAGTGGTATGTGTTGTGTTGTGTTTTGTCAGTAAAGGCAAGGTGACTGAAGCCAATGTAACACATTAACTACTAAAGATTTCAGCAGCAAATATTGAAATCTAAATCTCACTGGCTTCTTGAAAGTTATTGCTTTTTCTTCATGGAAACAGTGTTTCCCAACCTGTTTATTATAAAAGCAGATTGTTTTCGAATGTCTTGGCGCACGATATGGATGGCTCTGATTTGGTTTTGTTTTGAAATGCTCAGCACATCTCTAATTGCACAAAAACATAATTTGAATGTCTGACTGCAATTTTATTTTGTTTTGGCATGAAGTACAGTAGAGGCTTTAGTAGCTTGTGATGGAGGAAAAGAAATTTGAAAGTAAATGTTTCTATGCTAATAAGAAAGAACAGCTTCTCATCACAAAGTGTGACTTCAAAAGTGTTTTTTAACTAGAGGCACTATCAAAAGAAACAGGGAAAGCAGCAGAAAAAAATGAACCTTGACCATAACGTCTAATTTAATTAGAAGTAAACTGGGCAACAATTTCCACAGGAAAAATTGCTTTAAGATTATTCATTGTTCAGAAATATCTCAGTCTGAATAATATATATATATATATATATGTATATATGTAAGCATGTTTTAATGTTGTGTACAAAATGAAGTAGTTTGCCTTTTTTTAGTAAATAATCTAGGACTTGTAAAATTTCAGTTCATCAGACTTCTTCTTTTATTACAGGTGCAGTCAAGATTGTTTTTCCAGCTGTAGCTGAGCCAGTTGAAGAGATTGCTCTTCTCAGCTGCTCTTGGGAACCTTCTGGCTGGAAGTTGCTTTGCCTCCTCTCAGTCTCCAAGTGTAGACAATTTTATTTCACTTCTGTTAATATGACCCAATTCAACATCAGTGATAACACATTCAAACTTGACTGTCTGGGCTAGTGTTACACATTTTCATATTTTCACTCTGTCAAGTGAGAAGGAAGCAACCTCTGGTGTGGAAAGATTAGTTGAAAATAGCACCAAGTAGGACCACGCTATTTTTGGAAATCTGAATTTCTGTGATATTTATATAGAATAAATTCACAGCAAATGAACACAGAAAGAAGAAAAACCCTGCTATGTGACATCTTACCACTTAAAATTAAATTATTACTTGTTCTTATTATATCACAGCAGTCGTATCATACCTTTCCTGTCAGAAGCTTGATTCCTTTTTCTCTGTTCCTGCAGGCTTAACACCAGTTTTCCAAATCATATCATTATATCATTTATGTATTTTTTCTGCTCCAAATAAGGCAGATTCAACAAGAGCACTAGCAGTAGTTGGTACTCTCAAACAATCTGTTATTTTAATAGGAAGCTGTGCAGATGTACTTGAACTTTGCTATTTTTCATTTCAATTCGGATTTTAATAAAGAAGGACTAAATCAACTAACTCCTCAAGTAAGACACTGAAGACAAGATAAAAAGGATTTATTTTTTTTAAGTCTCAAAATGACAGCAAGAATTATTTTGGTTTCAGAATATGTTTTTCTGTAAGAGCAAAAAATAAAGACATCTTGAGAGAGCAGAAAGAAAATAGGAAAAGCCAAGTATGTTGCAAGATAATGCATTTTGAAGAAAAAATCAAATATAGTAAGAACATGAGAAGGACTAATGTTGGATTGTCAACACATTCGAGGTAAAAAACATCATTTTTATTTTCTAGTAAAATACATATTTATTTCACTGACAGAGAGAAAAAATAAGCCTTTATCAAACATCTAAATAATACTTCATATAATTAAATAAAGTTTCACTCTACTTCGTACTAAGTGAAGTAGGAGGTGAAGCTGACTGAAGATGGATGGTCGTATGTCTCCTTTGGTACTTAGTGTAGGTTTTCCATCTTATTTCAAATTAAAAGAAAAAAGTTAGGTTATTTTGAGGTGGAGTTTTTTTGGTGGATTTTTGTTTGCTTTTTTGGTTGGGTATTTTTTTGTTTGGTTGGTTTTTTTGTTTGATTATTTTTGTGGGTTTTTTGTTTTTTTTTTTTGAGCTTTTAGTTTTGTATTCATTCTTGACTGCTTGGCAACCAAGAGAATCTCACAATGTAACAGATTGCATAAGTGAGATCATTGTGTAGTTGTACCTAAGGGAAATTTCTTTGCTGTTATTGGTTTAAATTAAAAAATTCTATGAACTCAATTTGTCAAGACATTGAAGATACTTCAGTCTTCTGAATAGTCTTGCTGACCTCAGCTGACACCTTTATCTCACTGTCATCATTTTCCACAGAGGAACAATTTTCTGTGTAAAGAACTCTAAGTTATAACGGCATGTAGCACTTTAGATCTTCCTAGATGTGCCTCTCAAATATTATGTAGATATTCTTCCCTCCCATTGAAAACACACCAGTCTATCGTACAAATTTGGAGTCTCAGTCCTGCATCTTGCCACGTGTATAGAAGAAAGACTTATGTGAAAAAATCTATAACTACATGTATACTACATAAATAATTTAAAGAACAAAATGTAGAATCTTCTATAACACTGAAAAGATCAGAGCTTTACTTTCTAAAGTGTTTCATTATCCTAAATCTCCCAGGCTCAGAAGTACTGCCACTTGTATTCATGTGCCCAAGAAAAACCAAGTGCAGAAAGAAAATACTGTATGGATCATGCTATATATGAGGTGTAATTCTGAGATAGGGAATAACAAGATGGAGAATGGATATTCAAATTGATGTTTGAATGGATATTCGAATTGGCACTGCAAAGAGAGCAAGAACTTTGAAATTAGTTACACCTGAAAGATATATAAGGATGTCTATGCCAGAGACTGGCCACTAGGAAATCCATGAGCATGGATATACAAGCAAGATATCACAGATGCCAGCACTTCTATCACCTGGACATAGAAATGAGTTCAGCTGGTTTCTGGAAATGAGATATGTGGAAAGTCCCATTGTTCCTGCACACTGCAAAGTCAGACCTGTGATGAGATACAGAAGGTATCACATGAAAAACATGCCCGGAAAAAAAAAAAAGTTTTAATATATTTGATAAAAACTCATTAATGTCTTCTGATCATGCATTCACACACTCCATCCCTGTCCCTCAAGACTTTCTCTTCTGCCTTTCTGAGTACATCTCAGACAAACAGGATGATTTCAGGAGGCCACTTCCATCCAATTACTGATCTAATTAAGAAAAAGTAAAAAAAGAAGCAGCAACTTCATTTTTTGTTGATGAATATTGGACAGAAAAAACCCTGCTTACTGCCATAATAGGAATAAAATTTGTCTATGCACAAGACATTGTTAAACGTAAAAAAAAAAAAAAAAAGGCAAAAAGCAGTGCACAAGATGGACCGTTTTTCTGGGCTGAAAGATGATTTGTCATTGCCAATGACAGGCAAACACCACCAAATTCAGTAACAGATGAGTCTGAAATTACAAGCTTGAGTGTCAATAGTGCTTATAAAATTCTAGAGGCTTGGGCCTTGTTATGTTCCCTTGTTGGGTTAATCATCCTACACATGCAGGAGTAGCAGCACAGAGGCATCATGGAACTAAGGCCTCAGGTAGCCTGCTCAAAACTTTCTTGTAGGAATTATGTAGGTCTGTGGAGAGTAGGTTTAAAGAAGTTTTTCCCAGTAAGACATGTTTTTCTGATGTTCTGCAGGAAGGAGGAAGAGCTGACTCCAGCACGGGTTGCACAGTCAATTTGACAGATAACTGCTGTTTGAAAAGTAAGCATGACATGTATGCCTGATGGCTTCAAAGTGCTGCAAATTGCTTATAGTTTCAGGTTTTCTGTCCTTTTTCAGTCATTTTGATTCAGACTAAAAAAAAGAGGAAAGTATTCAAGGTTTTAAAATAAAAAACAACAGTGTTTTACCTGTACCTAAAGCACTTGAATCTGAAATGCTCCTAAACTGTGCAGAACTTAAATAATTCAAGAGTCACTTATACATTACTCTTACAATATCCAGCCTTAGGAACACAGAGATATTCTCTGCAGTGACAATTAAATACCTTACCCTGAGGAGTCAGAACATATTTTCCAAAACCATCTATCAGATGAGGAAATATAAAATGTGTAAGTTGGGAGATTCCAAGCCATGGAGTGCCAAAGGTATAAAAGAGCCTTAGCTCTGGAACAGAGCATGTTTACAGACAGGCAGCGAGCAAACACAGGTAGCACAGTGGTGTCAGCTGTTGAGCAGGATTGTAGGACACGGAACAGAAAAACTCCTGAGATGTTTTGACATCTTTCCTCACTTCTTTTCGCTTGTACAATGTTGCCCTAATCAAGTGCAGTAAACAGCTCTGACTGAAGGACTGTGGCACCAGTTTGTCATTCTGTTGGCATGTAGGTAACAGAGTTTTGAGTCTGAACATGTTCTTGATGATAATAATAAATGAAATAGATAACAGCAAACAAATAGAAATAAAACCCATTACATCACTCCTTATAAAATGACAGATTTTAATTGCGTTGATGATTTTATGGATTTTCTGAAACACAGTGACATCTACACCTCTTAAATACTTTATAAATCTAAACACTTTTTTTTGTTGTGGTGGTAGGAAATACATTTAAGCAGAAAATGTTTTTTAGCAACATGTTTTAGGCAAAGTTAATGAGATTTAAATTCCAAAATACCTTCACCTCAGTGTAATAACACCCCTTGTGTGCACTCAGAGACTTGTCATTACAGTAACAAAGAAATAAAATGCATTTTTGAACTGTGACAGAATTTTTGATGCTGTGTAAGGCTTTGTTACTAATTTTCATAGCCTGATATTGTACATCCAGAGTAAAGGTGATAATTTTTAATGCTATAATTACATTCATCAACTGCCACTGTCCAAGTAAATATCCTGCATCCCTGGAAGTCAGCAGCAAAGGCTGGAGTATTCTGTATGTGCCTAATTTTTGATGTAGTAAATTGGTGATTTCTTTTGTGACTGCGCTTATCTGAGTATCCCTCATTAAAGTCACAATTAAATCTTGCCATTAATGTCTTTCCAAAAGTGTTAGTTATTCTTTTGTTCAGTGGGAATAAATTATTTTCTGACATCCTTCAGAGATGTGGTGCAAACAAAGAGCCTTTTTTTCCACAGAACTTTTTGCATCTCTGGGGAGTCATCCCACATACCTAAACTGCTTATAAAACCCCTGGAAATGATTGCTTGAACATGATCCCAGCTCCTTCTCCTTAGTTTTTGTTCACCCGCTCTTATTAATGTTTATAATAAGAAGTCCAACTCAGAGCCACTGACTTTGAAGTTCACAAGCAATTTTGAGTTCTAAAAATTATTCTCGTACAGTATGTGGACATTGCGCGTGTGAGTGCTAACAAGAGTCAACATTGAGGTTTTCCTCCTTACTTTCTCCTTAAATCCAGCTTAACATGTTCTTAAGGAAATGTCAGAGAAAAGAAGTTCTAGGACCAAACTCTAGAATAATATTTGCTTTTCAAGTTTTGTATGTCTTCTTGACAGATTTAATCTGATTGGATTTCAATGTAACTTTGCAGTCATTAGCTTTGAAATTACACTTAAATGACACAACTACACCTATTTTGCTATTTCTTCATGTGTTAACAGGGATGCAGAGGAAATTGTGATTAAAATGGTTGCTTATATTTATGAGAAATTATGACATGAACTTCTAAGGTTTTGGTAACACCAATTTATTTTGAAATGGGTTTTCTTATGGACATAATTTTAATACACCTTTAGTCACAGTCTCTCAGCAGTGCTTATTAGTTCAGACACAGTTCTGCACTGGTATGGTTATCTAAATCACGGCTACATCCATCCTGCATCATATACAGACAGAAATCACCTATAGTGGAGGCTGTGCTGCTAGTTTTTAGGTGCCTTGGAATGGAATTCTGAACAGAATGGGATTAATGTTCTCATTCACTTACCACAGAAAATTTGGATCTCGGGTTAAGGATATGAACAGTCTGCAGTGACATGGAAAATGCTGCAGTGACAGAAATCTTTTAAAAATATATGCCTAAATCTCCTGGATACCTGAAAGATTTGCCACTTCTTTTATCATCATTGTCATTTGTCAGGACCTTGATCACACAAAATCAGAGTGGCTTGCAAGATTGGTTTTAAGCAAAAATACCAAAAAAATTAGGCTCCTCTTTTTGTTCACCTTGGGAAGGTCACTTAAAATTTCCAACTGATTCTGTAGGCAGCTATTCTACATACCTGGGGAATTATTCTCTAATTGAGAATTGCATTTTCTCTTTTACTAAGGGGATAATTGAAAAAATTGACAGTGCTGAATTTCCTCATCCATCTGAATGCTTCATCATTAGCATTTTTAAAAACCCTTCAGATATTAAAGGAAAACTGAGTGTACTTTATTTGATTTTTAACTTCCTTAGCCTGTAAAGGAAACATGTGGTATAAAACATGAAGTACTGCTTAGTCAGCTTTCAGACTAATTGCCAGAATGCCTTGTGAAGAGTAGAGCTTCAGCAGTGATGTTTCTATAGTGTATTTAATACTTCTCTTCTGTGCTCGCTTGTTCATGATGCCCTCTCCATCCCTTGCCTCCACTCCAGTTTTGCTTAGGAACCAAAACCATCCATTGGAATGAAACTCTTAAATGTAATATTAAAGCTGTTTTCCTTTGGAGCCATTGAAGCTGATACTTAGAGATATTTAGCTCCTGCACTTTTAAGAATGGGATTTCAGCTGGGGAGGGGAGATTTTATCAAACCTTTGTGTTTGATTTGTATATTAGTGAAAGAGCTGAGACCCTTGCACCTGATCAGGCTGTCAGAGTCCCATTTTGGAGTCCCTGCACCTTACAGTCCTGCTGGACCAGAGCATGGTTCAGCTGACTTCACCAGGGTCACATGCAAACAGAAAAATCCTCCTCCCGAGTCTGCACACCTTTAATTGGTCTGTCAGCACCCCAGAAAAATACAGGCCACACACCAACAGCAGAAGAGACACCCGTCCCCAACCTCCACCAGTGAATATGTTCCTTCCTGCCAGAAACTGTTAATGCCCTTGAAAGACTCACACTTAACAGTTTATGGAATAACACTCTATATAATATAAAGTTGTGCCAGGTTAAGTTTCAGACATTGCCTGTGATAATATCTGGCTGCAAAAATGTATTCAAAGCAATATATGGACAAGCCGTAATTCCAAAAAAAAAAGCTGTCTCCAGATAATCAATAATACAGTTCTTAGGCTTCCCTATGGGGGAGAGAAGACAAGTTCAGTCCGTTGGCTTATGCCAGAAGCTAAGATGGAGTCTTCCCTCATGTCAACCCATTTTTAGCTTACTTTTATACTATTTTTGCTTTTAAGTGGGGCTTGAGTGACTCTAATCATACATCATGCTCAGTGTACCTTAGAGATGGGTAAGATCACAATTATATCTGAGCTGTGCATTTGTGATCTCAGCACAGCTGCTGGTTCAACAGCAAGAATTCCTTTTCCTCCCTTGCTTGAAAGGTTCCATGTGGTTTATCATCTGCAAGGTACCCCTGAGTTCCCTCTCTTGCAGGGGCTTTGACAGAGCCTGGCCGCAATGTCTCTGTTCTGCTCCGCGCTCTTTGGTCTCCCCAAGCATGTGTTGTGTGGGAACTCAGGCATGCTGACCTCATCCCATGCAGGGAGTAGCAACTGAATTTCATCCTATTATTTCCATACTGTTATAACGTCTATTAAAGTGTGAATAAAAATTCCCGTTTTTCTCTAATTTTACCCCCAAGACATTTCCCACAGATGTTCAATAAAATACATCCTAAACCAAAGCAAACTTGCTGCTACCTATGCAGATAGATTTGGATTAAGTAAAACCTGAAAAGCACTGAGAAGTTTTTGAAAAGAAATGTTAAATGAGACACTGAAGTACTGGTTACAGCTACACAAACATATTTATTCAGTTTGTAGAGAGTATCATAGATAAAAAGGGTTAAAAAAATAAGTAAAATACTTTTATAAAACATGGTGTATGTTTTTCTGCGTTCAAATTGTTTACAGTAGAATTATAGAAATGTGAAATATCCTGAGTTGGATGGAATCCACAAGGAACATCAAAGTCTTGTCTCTGCACAGGACACCTCAAGAGTCACACCATGTGCCTGAGAGCATTGTCCAAAGGCTTCTTGTCTGATTTGATGATGTGGCGACTTCCCTGTGAGCCTGATCAGTGCCCAGCCACCCTCTGGGTGAAGAACCTTTTCCTGATGTTCAACCTAAACCTCCCTTGACACAGCTTCAGGCCATTCCTTTGGGTCCCTTCACTGGGTCAACAAAGACCTCACTCCGTTTGGGTCAACAGAGAAAAGAGATCAGTTCCTGACTCTCCTCTTCCTCTCTAAGATATTTAGAATATTCTAATGAGTGTTAGTTTGGCCCAAAATACTTAGCCATTGGTACTCTATGGTTTGAATAGGATAACATAGGTAGGTTTCAAAATATGACTTAAGTAGAGATTAATTGGTTAATTGCATTTTCTCAAGTAGGATTTTGCATTTATTTCCAATACTGTTAACTTGCATGTGTAAAGTGTGATCTATGACTTGGAAGAAGATAGAAGCAATTTTTGTTGTTGTTGTTTTTTGTTTTTTGGGTTTTTTGGCTTTTTTGGCTTTTTTTGTTCGCTTTTTGAAGATATAAGATAATCACTCTGTTACTGAGGAATAAATCTAACCTTAAAACAAACATTAGAATAGCAAATATTAATTATTGATATTTATTATGCAAAATAAGCTGCTTCACTTGGGAAATTGTGTATAACCAAAAATTCAATTTTTAAGAATGTACTTCAATGGGGGGGAAAAGTCAGTACATTAAGAATATGGAGAAGCTCTATTACACATTTATCTGCTAACTTTGCAACAGGACTTAAGTTCTTGTCCCTTCCAGTACAGTGTCAAAAGAGTGCATTAAATGTTCTCTCTGTAGATGTATTTACAAGTATGTTTTATAACTTAGTAGAAAGTGAAATGAGGTATGTGGCTGTGATATGCATGTGTGCAACTTTTTTAAACAGGGAAGAAAGAAAAAACAGAATATCCAGACAACAAAATGGTGTAAGATTTAGAAAACTCTCTTCATTAAGTGAGACTTCAAAGGCTGAGTCATTTTAACTCCTTTAAAATAAAGCTGTACTTGATCATAGTCTAAAACTGCCTGCAGCAGTAGGAAAATATGTGGTACTATAGAGCCCTTAAATGTTTCAGACAAAAGCATAAAAAAAATGCTGGAAGCTAAGGGTTTTGAAAGTCCTAACTATTAAAAGTTATTGTTAACCATTTCTTCTGCTTTCAGATGGGGTGGGGGTAATTTTCTTCACGGTGGCTGGTATGAGGTTATGTTTTGGGTTTGTATAATATTTTCATTATCAAAATGCTTACCAAGGGCTGTGTCATTTACCTGAGAGAGTTTCTCAGCTACAGCCTCGTACTTCTGCATGCCCACATGACCTACTCTCACAGTGGCCCATGCATTTAGACAGGAAGAATCCTGTGATTTCCAGACATCCCAGAAAAATCTTTCTGTGGAGGAACCCAAAACCCCACACACAAAGATTTGGTCATAGGCTGCAGACACAACTGACAGAGCAGGAAAGTTTATGATAAAGTGTGTCTCCTACAAACTTCCTTTTTGGATTCATCTTGCAGGAGGTAAGTGGTTCTCACCCCACATGGCAGCAGACTTGGTGTCCTTCTGCATGTCCCAGGTGCCTGGGTTTCAATTAAAGGAAATGTATCTTTTAGGGGATGTTAGGAGAACTCCTGTACTCTGGTTGCTTTCTTTTGTTCCCAGTTTGTACTAATTTTTCTCTCTCATGCCATCCCCCACTCTCAGAGTAATTCAGGAATTGCTGTGGTTTATTAACTTACTCAGAAAATATTTTCAAAAAACTTCCTCTGTATTATTGACTTCTGTCACTTTTTTGAAGATGCTACTCCTCTCTTCTTTTTTACTCTGATTAAACACTTAGCAAAATACTAACCCTCTGGAGAAAAATGTTCTCCTCCCTTTCTCAAGAATCAATGGGTGCGTCTAAGAATAAAACTTTTAAATTCACTGAGTTTGTATTTTATATCATATAACCATTACATAATTATCATCTTGGTATAGAGATTATTAAAAATCTCTCCTGATCAGGTTGTCATAATGGGTATTAACTGACACCAGCACTGACAGCAATGAACTAAGATTTATTTGAGATTTGCTCCTTCACCATCTGAAAATTTTAAGTTTAGGACCTTAATTTACCTTAAAAACCCTCTCAAATTTTCTCTGTCTTAAAACTTATCACATAATTTAATTATTTCTCTCTGCTTCCCAGTACCAACAACATCAGAAAACAGCCAGTCAGAATTTCCCTGTTCAGATGAATTGAGTCATTCTTTTGGCATTGCTGTGAAGATTGGCTTATTATTTCTATGTTTCATTTCTCTTATTTGTAGAACAAGGCCAGCTAATTTTGATATATATTTGATTGACGTAAAAGTCACATTTACTCATAATTGATTTTGTTATTGTTTAAAGGGAATGTAAAGAACCGTTTTTTAAAAAAATCATTCATGGGTTTTGTACCAGTCACTGAGGGGTTTTTCAATATATTTCATAAGTAGAATAATAAGTTCCCTTACAGGAAAGAGAAGAAAGAAAATTGCTCAGATCCACATTTTAATATAGCTTCAGCAGGAAGACAAGAACATGGTAAATACATCCTTATAATAAAGCACACAGAGGTAATTTTCAGAATAATTTTTCATTATCTATGTGTCTTAAACAAATACGGTATAAATCCAGCAATCACCGAGCAATTAGAATATTAGCCTGTATTATTGGTGTGTATAATAATATAAATTAATAGCCTGTCAAAGCTCTTGAAAGATCTTAGTGAGTTACAACACAAAATGCTAATAAAAATAGATTTTATGTTTTCAAGTAAAACAAAATAAAACAGAACTAACTCATAAATGTGAAAGATATAATAAACTAGAATATTACAATGTATCTATCAATATACTATGAGATAACAAATATTTATGTTCTGACAACCTCAACTCAGATATTTAGGAGACACAATATCTAATTAGGATTTCTGATAAATAACTAATTTTCAGCAAGAAAAAAAGAGATAAAATTTCATTAACACTGACTTTTAATTTATTGTGAGAATATAGCTCTATAGTTGGATTTGAGTAGATTTATGTAGAGTTGTCAACTGTAAGCCTACAGAGTGATTAAGACACTTAAATAATGTGTTCTTTTGGTGATGAGAAGCAGAAAGTGGGGATAGTGAGAGAGGAAATTGATTTTTTTTTGAATATTTAATAAATTTTAGTGGGCAAAATTGTGTTCCTGAATGGTTTTTTCCCAAAAATAAATTTTCAATGATTGTGTCAAGCAATAAAAAAAAGAAAATATATAAAAAAATTTAAAAGCTGATTTTCTTCTGTGAATTCATCTAATCATTTTAATGTTAATAGTTCAATTATTCAGTAATCATTCAGACTGTGGGAGTTGACAGAAGTCTACTACACTCATTTTGTGATTGCTTATATCACATATCACTATGCAAAACAACAGGCCATTTCAGGTTATCCTTATGAGATGATAAGGATAAAAGTGTAGCTTCTCCAACCATAAATAACACAAATAATATTTAAGCAACATATTTTGATGTATTAAAGAGTAATTCCATCAGTTCTGATTGCAGATTGCAACAAAAAATTGGGGTCAAACTTGGCCTGATGTGATTTTTGCCTCACTGTGAGCTTTGCTGGCTAAAGGCTCTAGCAGTGCCTTTCTTAACTCACTTCCTCCTGGGGTTTAAAGAAAATGCCATTATTCCCTTCAGGATATGCATTTAGCTGAGCTGAAAAAATGGCATGATTCCAAATTAGCCAAATTAGTGGTGACACAACTGGGTGTGATCATATCTCCCACTAAGAGACGGTGATATTTTCTGTTTGCTACTAGTGTCCAATATTCAGGATTATGAATGAGGTTTTTCTGATGGTACTTACAAAATTGCGTTAGCTAGTGTGAGTAAATTCAATACAATTATGCTGCTACAGTGCTGTTTAATAAGATATTAAAAGACAGCAAGGTGGAGATTGTTGGTATTGTTCTTGCTCTTAAAAGTGGTAGATATGGAACAAATTCTGATATCAATGTCCTATTTTCAGGATAGAATAATTTTCTAGGATCACAGACACCAGAATGGTTTGAGTTTGAGAGAATCTTAAAGATCATCTAGTTTCCTTAAAGATCATTCTAGATCCCTGCCATAGGCAGTGACATTTGTCTATCACCAATTTACTGCTTTGCAGAGTATTGAGTAAAAATAGCAAAGGGATTCAGTTTGTTTAGTGTCAGACATTGCGTTTGAGTAACTCACCCTGGACTCAAAGCACCATTAAGGAAGCAAAGAACTTCTAGGGGACAATTAATCAGACACTTTAGGGAACATAGGATATTTCTTATATTAGGAAGTTATGTAAATATCTATTTCTTTCCATTGACAATATCTAATTTTATAGATCTGTCTTACTCCCCATTTTTGTCTTCCTTCATTTTTCACCTGGCTTTGGTTGAGCATTATAGGTGTATACAGGTATGCATGCCTCCATCCAGCATCATTCTTCAACGCTCTCTAGGGAGGTGATGGGGTGTCAAATGACCACTGCTTCATGCAGCCTCACAGTATAAGGTTGTGAAGTTAATTTTTCAAGGTCTTTCAACTGAAAATAATATGATAAATAGTATTTGTGTCTCATGCTAACAAGAATAATTCTTGGATACAGCAGAAAACTGCTGTGCTGCAAAGCAATGACTGTGAAGAAGGTTAGTCTGCTCCTGAGGATAGTTTTGTGCAAATTATCTCAGTACCCAGGATTCTGCCCCAGGCATAATTCAGAAAAAAAGGTATAGTTGAAGTGTATGGTGACTTGTTCAGATGAAAATACCTCCGATGTAGAGCATTCCATTTGACAAAATGAATCCCAAAATGTATTTCTGAATTGTACAGAAATTATTTTACAATGCCACCTACTCAGCTGTGGTCCATTACCGTCCTGGATGTAACATGGAGTAAAAATTGAGTTGCTGTGCATAAATGAGAATATATTTCCACTAGCGCTTTTTCAGAAGATTTCATTCTCCTCGGAGATGTCTTTTGACAGTTTAATTTTTTGCTCTCATTTTAAAAACCTGAGCCTTTATAATTAATGATGGTAGCATCAAAAAATCCTGAAACTTTTGTCTGCAGGACTTATTTGCTTTTTGGCTGCTGATATTGGCTGCTAGATCAGACTATGATTATGTGAAAATTATGGGTTTTAACTCTATTGTACATGTCTAGTTCTTTCCATGGTTTCCAAATCCTTTTATTCTTATTCTTCTACTATTTTTCACTATTTTAAAATGTTATCTCCATTATGTATAGAATTTCTGGGAAGAAAAATAGAATAAAAATGAGGACTAAAGTATATAAAATCAAGCTTTATCTCTGTTTGAATGCTAAGTGCAGCTTTGGTGCTCCCATCACAAAGGGCTAAGCTTGGAAATTACTCATGAGAGAGTGAGAGAATTGATCAAAGATTGGAAAAGTTGCATATGTGACAAAATAGGCTTCTAAGCTAAGCTTGAAAAAGAAATAGCCAAAATATGATTAGATGGAGATCTCAAGAAATTACCACTGGCAATTAGAAAGAGAATGAGGATTAATTAATTGCATTCTCTTCTAATAGAAGTTTAAGCTGATAGTCAAAAAATGCAAAACCTCCAAACAACAAAAATTTCCCTACCAAAGCCAGTAGTTCTTGTGTAATAAAATATAATAAGATGAGAAGTTCCCCAGGATGTTGCAGACATTAAATTTCTCTTGAATTTAAAAGACTGGTTGATGAAGAAAATACACAGAGGCTCAGTATAAAAATGTCATTTCTGAATCTAAAAGCGTCAAGCTGTTGAAGGTTGGGAGAGGATTCTGTTTGATCACCACCATAAAGTTTCTGTGCTCCTGTACTCTTCCATAAGCAGCAATTCTTTCTCACTAGTGAAAAGAGTACACTGAGAAAAATGGAATTTTAAGCCTAATTCATTAACTCTTGTTATTTAAAAAGTCATTAGCTTATCAATAGCTAAATTGCTTCTTACTCTCCCAGGTTTATATTTTGTTTAGGGTTTTATTTTTTATTTTGTTGTAGGTTTTTTTTCCCCATTAAATTAAGGTCTAATTACTTAAATCAGAAATTTATATTGCTCCAGGATTTGTGTAACACATTTTTTAGCCTTAATTCAATTGCTTCCTTATTTTTCACTTCTCACTGTTCTTTCTTGTTTAAAAGTATAGAGATTCTATGCTTTGTATTTACATGGCATGCAGTGTTCTTCAATATAGCTCCGTTCTTGAGATTCTTTTAGTTAAATAATTTAAATCTATCACAGCAGGTTTCATGAGGCACTTCAGAACTAGTTATTGTCAAAATAAGGATTAAGTTTCTGTATGTAATGCAATGTTTGTATTTTTCTTATGGGAACTTCAATTGCTTTTGTGGGAATTGGAACTGTTCTACTTTCCTATTCATTACTTTTAAAATTTTTTTTAGGTTCCTTTAGTCTCTCAGCTAGGCACTGTTTAAAATCGGTTTGAACATGAGGCCTGATGCATACACTGGAGCTCAGCCCCTGCACAGTACAAGTTGTTCCAGCACCTGAAGAGCACTGCTCCTCAAAACTACGTGGGACAGTCTGTTATCCATTATCATGCTAATATTTATAAACAAAGTTGCAACATCACTGATTATTTTCTTCTCTGAGGATGAGAGTGGTATGAAATGTATAATAAAAACCATACAATTCAGTACAAGAAGAAGACAGTTTAATGTTATGATACTCTGAATTATTTATGGCGAAATCTGCTCACAATCTCATTGTTTAAGCACCATTTTACCAGAACAATTAAGACCTTATGAACATTATATGGTAGTCACAGTTTAGCTTAACCTTTCCGTACATGAATATTTACACACACAGACAGGAATACTCATCTTTTTTATTGTTTCTTAATTACTATCAAAATTTTTTTCTCTTACTTTGTAATTCTTCATACTCTGTAGACTAGCTTAGCCTTTGTTACAATATGCAAAGAAATGATTTTTCTTTTGTCAGAGTTGTTATTTACGTGAAACTAATAAAAATGTGCCACTTCTACTATTACATGATCACATGGGAACTGAGAACTCAGTATGACAGAGATGTATAGTTTAACCAAGGTAACACATCAGGAAATAACAAAGTAATTCAAGCAAATCTGCCCACGTGCAAACAACTGTGGGAAATGAAACTGAGATTAACAAAGGCATATCAACCTCATAAAGATTTCCTTTGCCAAAGGTACAGAAATACAGTATCATATACACATGCTACTTCTTACAAGGAGAAGTATTTCAGAGGCTCAAGTTCTTACTTTCTTTAGATGTTGTAAGTGGAGAAATAAATTAAGTGAGAAGAACTCAGAAGTGAGCTATCTTTTTGTCAAACAAGCAAAAAGAAAAATCGGTGCCTTTACTCCTCTTAGTTCTGCTTATTCTTTCTTTTTAAAATTAGAAATTCAGTTTTATCTAATGAGATTAAAAGACAAAAAATAAAGTTCCAGTTTGTAGATTTGGTTGAATAAACTAACATTCTGAAAGTGATCTACTTTTCTTCAGTTTCAGAAGCTTTGTATTATGTTTCAAGGTTTAATGACCAACCATCCCCAAAAGTTTAAAAACAGTAGATATAAGCTGAATGTTCTTCCCCTGTGTGAGGAAAAATTGAATGCAGACATTATTAAGGCTGTTTTGTTAGATATGATCTTGCTGTTTTATCCCCAGGATTTCAGCTTACAATATGTTTTTTTCACAGAACGTATCAGAGTATCATCAGTTGGTGGAATCTGCTGATTTGACAAGTTGTATTGCATGGTATAATATATCTAATGCCTTCATATTAAACCACTGAGACATACCATTGCCTCTGGATGTCCTTCAGTTCTCCTAGTTTTCTCTTGGAAAAAACAGAACAAAACAAAAAAACTTACTTTAAAAAAAAAAAGTTTTGCATTGGAGTAAAGTGAATTTAAAATTGTAAAAATTCTAACAGAGTGACTTGATAAGAGTTCATGAGAAAGTATGGATACAACACTGGTTTACTTTCAAATACTTCATACTAAAACAGAGGATAAGCAGCTGGGATCACTTTCATATAATTTCACCTTGTTTTAAAACTTGTCCTGTTACAACTGTGTTCAAAATATTAATGCTTTTTTTCACTCAAATGTTCAGTGTGTCTGAGGATTTTGTTCTGTCTCAGGTGTTTTGTTTTCCAGCCTGGAACTTACCCTGGAAATGTATCTGTAGCTTCACTAACCTCTACTTGACTAAGTCTTCCTTTTATATCATCTTCACTCTCACAGATCAAAATTCCTTATGCCTAAATCAATTCACTCTAAAAGGTTATGTTTTCACATAAGGTCTGACATATGCGTCTTTTTTGCGCAAGTTTTTCTGACTTTATGATGCAGTATCAATCACTTTTTTGTGAGGGAAGTTTGGAGTAAAAACAGGTACAAAAAACACATTTCCCTTTAAATTTCTAATCTATTGAAATCAGTTATAAAGTTTAAAAAAATGTACTTTACATATTGTCAAGTCTGCAATTAAGGAAATGAAAAAATGTCTTGCCTGTTTGGTTTAGTAGTAACAGAGCTGGTCAGCAATATCTATGGCTGGAATAAAAATATATGTTCTTGTTATCTTCTTTTCCATATATGGGATATTTTACTCCTCCCATCCCAAACGTCAGAGTTGGGAATGCATGGGCATAGATGTGTAGAGAAAATTGGTGTTGGAGCCTTGACTTCTTGTAGTTTTGGCAATTTTGAGAATACATCTTGAAGCAGGAGGAGGAAAAAAAGAAAAAAAAAGTATTAAAAAAAAAAATTATCTTCCCCTAAACAACATCTGGGTTGTTAATTTGCTGTAATTGAGCCTGGCTCCCTTGCCCTCGATCTGAGCAGTTGTCCAAGGTACTGAAATGGCTCCAATGGCTCGCCCTATCCAGCGCTGCTTACACCAACACTGGGTTTGGACATGGTCTTTGTTCTGTCCACAAACATGGGGTTTTCTGGGCATCATTTCAGTTTTTGGGGTTTTACTTCAAAAAGATAGAGAATAGATTCTTAGATTTGCTGTATTTCCCACATAAATCACTTTCAAAATTCTGGTTAATTTCAGAATACCTGAATTAAGCTGGTTAAAAAGCTCTCTGATTATTGTGGAGGTCAAATTCTGCCCTCCTACAGACAAAATTTCAATAAAATAATTTCATACTACTTTGATATAGATTCTTATGTGTAATAGAAGGGAAAGCTGTGTCTGTAGCTTTGTATATTTTGTTAGAAAGAATAATCTTTTTATTTAAGCTTGGTTTGGTGAAGGTAAGTTTAATCAGGCAAAAAAACAACCAACCAACCAAAAAATCCTCAAACAGAGAAAATGCCCTCCACCCACTTCTTACACACCATTCAAATATTAATCTATAGACATCCTACCATTTTAACAATATAGTGCATCTATTTTATATATTACATAGTGTGGAAATACGTAGCCATCACCAGTGACCTGATACATACAGTTTTGAGTGGGACACTAAGAAAAATAAAATTTTTTAAGTGATAACCAAATGAAAACAACATTAAAAAAAAAAAAAGGAAGATCATAATTTAAATTAGACTGGTGTGATTGTTATGTAATTTCCAAATAAGAAAGATAGTTTTGGTTTTTGTGGGTTTTGGGTTTTTTGGGTTTTTTAAATGCAATTCATGCGTATCGTATTCAAACTATGGAGACATTCGCTGGAAGTTATTCCTAAAGAAATAGTACTAAAGTTTCTAGAATATGTTCTGCACAGCTTACTCCATCTTAATGCTAGAAAATAAGTACATGTGTGAATGAGGTTTTCAGACATCGTAGCATACCTCGTTCTGACAGTGGTCCAGTGTGGTTCATTTGTAAGTTAATGAACATACATATAGCCATAGAAAAAGCACTGGAGCTTTAAAATTCCACCTGCCTGAAAGCAAATGTTACTTTGCTTTGAGAAAACAGTGTTATTTAATAGAACTCATTCTCTCCATCAGGACATTTTAATGCTTCATTACTACATATAGTGAAATCTGTGGTGTATTTGCATATCAATGTGGATGGTGTAACTAAGTATTCATATCAAATGTTCAACATTCAAAACACTTGTTTACTTTATATTTGACTCTCATTTCTAAATTTCTAGAGTTTGTGGTGTCATTAAAATTAACAATATTTTCTTCATATTTTGGTAAGGACCTGAAAATCACAGCTTGTAAAGATCCTTAAACTGAATCCCAAAGCATGAAAGAAACATTCTGAATTGTTAGAACAAAACAACAGTTTTAGGAAGCAGCTTGTTTATAAATAGAAGGTGACAGGAGTACCTTATTAAAGTGTAGGTCCAAAATGATGGACCTTAACTGGGGTTTTGGAAACAACTGCAAGAGAAAATTATAGGATATAATTCAACAGAGTGGTGAAGTTTTTATCGTATGGCTTGGAACCAGCAAAGGGATAATATTAGTCACTGCTCCCAAATGTGGCCTTGAAATAAACAGTGGAAAGCACCATAAACCTTGAATCAGAGTGTCTCCTTGAGGAATTTAAGCCAGAAGCATGAGGAATATGCCAGAGTTATTGCTGAAGAACAGGGTGAAAAAGAATTGCTTTTTCACTAACTTCTTTTTCCAGTCATAAAATAGATAACAAACTTCATCAGCCACAGTAAGCCCAGTAAGCATATATGAAAAGTGATGGGAATCTCCTTATTGAAACCCGTATTTACAATTACCTAACTTACATATTTATGGATAATTAATAGATATCTACAGAAAAATACTTAATAGAGACAGTTGTTCAGGCTTATAATTGATTTAGGCTGTTCTAATTTTTTCTCCTGTATTACCATAACATTCAGCTGCCAAAGCAGCTCCATTGAGCCTGGAACTTGCAACACTTACACTTGGGTATCACTCAAATGTCCAGGGATCTGTGGAGCACCCATGAGTGTTCTGCACTTGCTCCTGCGTGTTCATTGTCTGGAGAAAACTAGAATTGCTCCAGTAACGTAAGAGAAATTAAGTGCAAGTTCTCACAAGTTCAAAATGAGAGGAGGAGGATGCCAGTAGCCATGATTCAGGGCACTGATTGTATCTAACAAAACTGAAGTCCATGCACTTGTACAGGTCAAAGAATTATAAAGGCCAGCTGCGCCCTTAGGGTGGGGAACCAAGAACCAGAGCTGGGGTTCTCCATGTGGGGTGGCAGAGTAGGGTGTGATATCCAGGGCCCATCCGCCACTCCAACCAGGACCAGACAGCCAGGATTCACCAGGTCAGCCCCAACCCTTGGCATTGGGCACCTCCCCGGGGATGAGACAAGGCTGGGTAGAGATGTGGAGCCATCGCAGCCAGGTCCATGGTCTTTCTGCAGCATCACTGCAGGGACTGATGGATTCAGAGGGCTGACAGCAGGTCCTGGGCCATGGGCAGGGTGGGAGAGGTTTGAGGAGCAGAAATGACGTCCTTAGCCATGGTAGGGTGGGGGAAGTCACAGGGAAGTAGACAAGGACAGTCAGGGCTAATGGCGTCCTCAGGGCCCTGACAACGAGCCTGCAAGCACTGCTGCATTTGATCCATTGCAATCAAATCTCTTCAAAGATGATGGCACTATTTTTTATACATAAACTTGTGCAATTGGGCACTTGAAGCTCAATCTAACATTTCAGTGCTGCTGTGTTTTGAAATACAATGTTAGGTATTGAGGGAATTCTATGTGTGTTTTTTCCACCAAATCACTCATCAGCAGGCAATCTGGAACCACTCAAGTCTCCCATTGGTGAATCCTACCATAAAGCAGCAGCAATGATGCATGCCAGATCCAAGTAATTTTGCTACTTCTCTGAAGAGTTGTTTATAAAGCAGTTTGCCTCTCCCATATATCTGCTTGTATACATGATGTTTTTATACATGCTGTTATCAATCACTTAAACAAGAACAATATTTGTACTTGACAGAATTTCCTATATAATGTTTTTTTTTCTTTTTTGTTGAAGTGAGGAATAATATACATGAATTAAGCTCAAAGATCCTTCTTCTTATGGTACCCCAAGGAGAAAGAGCACACCAGACTATAGAAGAGAACAAATATTCCTGGCCAGGATTTTGAATGGAACAAACTGGCAAAGGGTAATTCTATGCCAAATTTTCTCTAGCCCTTGTGGGCCACCTTGACAGCAGGGCACTGGTGTAGCACTGAGATTCTTCAATTGTTCACAGATAACCACAGAAGATGAAGAAAGAAGTGCTTGGATGGTGGAAGCAACGTATTTTTTGCAAATAGTCTATCAGATTTCATGAATCATTTGTTATAAGTGGCTTTTAGCTTAGTGGTATTTTTTGCTGGTTTTGTTGGTTGCCGCGGTGTTTTTGTGGTTTTGCTTGTTTGTGGGGTTTATGTTTGGTTTTGCTTTTGTTTTTTGTTTTGTGTGTGTGTCTGTGTTTTTTTTTTGTTTTGTTTTTTTTTTAATCTGGCAGAAAAGCTAAAATATGCAGACCCTGATGTACTGGGACAAAAACTGCTATGGTGGTGTTGGGTTTTGTTCAATGAAAGCTGAACTTCAGAAAAGGACAAGATCAGAGCAAAGGAAGTGACTAACTGAGAACCAGATGTTACTACTACAAATTTAATTTTAGAACCGGCTGGACATCATCATTTGTAAAAATAAAGCTGGTACTGGAAGGAAGAGCAATTTAAAAGCTGGAGAAGAGTAACTAAATGCGATTATACATTGCAGCTACTGAAATTCACTCCAAATGAACTGATTTGCTCTACATCGCCTTTCAGGGTGACTTTGGCCAGATACAGAAAATGTGTTTGGGGACTGGAGACCATTAATATCCTGCTTTGGGTTTTGTTATTGTACAAAATTAAATATACGCTCTAACCCAAATTGATTCTCTGAGGGCTCTGTTCCAAAATATTTTCATAATCGCTGTTGTGGGATTTTTTTAATCTTCGCTATAGTATATTCCCTGTGTAATACTTCTCAAGCAATGACTCCTTCATTAGCCCTATTTAACAAATCCCGAAGTGTCAAACCCTTTGTACCATATCAGCAACACTAATTCTTTAATAGGTGCTGCTCCTAGGATTCTAATAGAATAAAATCCATTAGGTATTCTGTCATCCTGGAAATTTCTTCAATTATTTATGTGGAGCTATTTGTTGGTATTTGTGTTGCTGTCAGTAAAATTCTGAAGTTAATGAAGTTTTAGATAATCATAACAAATTAATATTTTAATTCATAATCCTAATGAGAAAAGGTAAAAAATCTGTGAGGTCATTTGCTAAAGGTTTCTAAACAGCTATTCTTAAAAAAACTATTCTATTTTGACTTGTATTATCTTGTTATGAGGTGACAATATTTGCATTGACTTTGAACTTCTTTTTTTTTTTATTAAATTTTTTTCCTACTTTATTTTCACAGCTTGTACTTTATTTTCTTTAAAATTTAAAATAGATTAGCAGAATCACTTTCTTTTTTCATATTGCTTGTTCCTTTTTTTTTCTTTTTCTGTCACCCCAGATGTTTATATCTATTTTGTCACACACATTTCTTTCAGAGGAAGCCTCAATTTTTACACTGGCAAGTTGTGAGTTGTCTATGATAATCACCTGTACACTAAGAAAATTGCATGTAATTAAATATTTAAAATATTTAAAAATACATCATGAGGCTGAAATAAGGAACATGGATTGAAAGATCAAAACCTTTTTTACTATCTATGTAACCTGGATTTCCCACTGTCCTTGTACATAAGCTCTAAGCTCTTGACAGGGTTATAAGCAGCACCAATTGTCTCATTCCCTGCAGCAGTTGTGAGGAAACAAACTAAAAGAACATTTTTATACCTAAAAATAAGAATATGATAGCAAAAGCGATGCTTGTCTTGCGTCCAAGAACAAAACCAAAAAAAGCAAGAGATGTCTTAATTCAATATAAACAAATCTGTCTTGACATACTTCTATATGTCTTCCCTTGCCTTGGATTCTGACAACTTACCTTTGTGCTAGCTCTTCAAGGCAGAGAAACACTTCTGCACGTGTGGACCTGAAGATTGACATTCTCAAAGGAAATACAGATCCTAAACCAAATGTAGAATGTAGCCCTCAGTACAAGTGCTGTGTCTCCTCAGATTTTCAGTGTGTTTTTCAAGACTGAGGTACTGCAGGGCTTTGTGGCTTCTTGCCAAGTTTTTGGCCCCAGAATCTTGCCCTTTTTTTCCCTACCAGTCAGGACACCTGGGTTACATCTCTGACTTAGCTGAGTATTCAGTAGAAACACTACTGACTTTCCTAATGAGGGATAAACACTAAATTCTCCCTTAGAACATCTTCAGTGTATTTTCAATTCAATTATGCTGGTTGTACACTGTTGGTTGCATTAACATACTTTATCTACACTAAAATATCAAGGGGCAAGAGTTAAAAGTACTTAAAGATATCTAAGTGGGAAGATACAATGAGATGTTTTGTGGGATTGTTAGATATGTCTTATCAGCTAACTTATTATGAATCAACAGTTATTTAGAAAATTTGATAATGTTGGTTACTGAAGGACCCCGGCTAAGCCTTGCAATTTTCATTTAAGAAAATGCTGGAGTTGTCTTCTACCAAGGAATTACATTTCTCCAAATAGCAAGAGATGTGGAGGACACTCACTAAGAGGATACTGTTTGCTCAGTTAGTCATCCCTTGAACCATTCCTTCGTACAGCTTTAAAAGATTCTTTTCTCTACTGTTAAAAACTTGCTAACAACAGGGCGAATGTCAAAACAAGAAAAAAAAAAATAGGTTCTCTTCCCAAAACAATCAGGTTATATTACTTTTCTCCTGATATGTACGTAGTGGCAAATTACAGTAAAAAAAATTAAAACCAAGAAGACTTTCATTAAAACTCATAGAGGTTGCAAAATGCAGTTTCTCAGTGGAAAAAAGATTTTGAAGGGCCTTGAACATGAATCAAAATTTTGAAAGGCAGATAATCAAAATGGTTACTTTTTAATGTCACTTTTACTATTTTGCTGTCAGAATGTCCAAGTTTTAAAACAGCAGGAACTTTTTCTTTCTTTTCTTTGACTTCAAATAGTCAACATTTCAAAAGCTTCTGAATCTGCCCTGTCAGATCACTCTAACTGTGGGAAATGCAATATTTATTTTCTCCAATGAAGAAATAATAAAAATAAAAATCTAAAGGTGATTTCCAGCTGGGCTTTTCAACAAATACTGTTCTTCATAATTAATAAAGAAGAATAATAGAATGCCATTAACGTTGCCAGTATTCAGAAATCAGTGTTCCACTGAGGTTTTGATGGACTGAAATTTCTTTATAGTATTCCAAGATATTGGTCAGTTGAAAAAAGATCATCTAAAATCTCCAGAAGTTTACATTGGACTTGAAAGGTATAATATATAAGAAGGCTAATTTAACCGTATAAACAATTTTATATGAACAATTTTATCCTATGAATCCTACGACCATATGAACAATTTGGCAAGGTGTTGTGGTTTCAGTATCTGAAAAATTGTGATTACTGCGAAAATACCTAGATGACCACAGAGTTCTATCCTCAAGCCTTGTGACAGAAACCAAACTTAAAACTATTGAGCACAAATCTGATACCTCCAGAAAATAAGGTTAAATTATAATGGAAGATGATTCTAATGTGAGAAAAAAAAGGCAAAATTCAGAATCTGATAAGCAAGAGGATTTTGATATTTTCTCGATATGCCAGAGGGATATATAAGCAATACATGCTTCTTGATCAGTTGGTTGGAGATTATGTTTTGCAAAATATCCACTTTTGTACCTTCAGCTCAAAGACTCAGGGGAGAATTATATATGTGATACCAGTTCTCAATAAAACATAAAAAATGGAGGAAGTATACTAGTATTTGAGGATTTTTGGGCCAAGCAGACAGCATTTATGATAATTTTTTTAATACTTGTTTCATCTTTGTTGTAAATTGTTTCTTTAATTTTCCAGTAGTTCATAAGTTTGAATACATATCTGTCAGAATTTTGCAGCATTCTGAGCAGAAGTAACAGCCCCAGAAGAAATATGAAAATTCTTCCGACAGCACCTTATTTGTACTTTCAGAGGGAGTTTAGGCTATATCTTTGCCATCTTATATATTATAAATGTCTATTCTAGTCTCTTTTTTTAATGATTTTTTAAATTTTATGTATGGTCTCTTGCACTACTTAAATCAGAATATAAAGATACTAAATTTGAAACTTATGTTTCAAGTGAATGAAGTAGCAAAAATATTAGTGTATATATGTCAGCCCACTTCAAATAGCTCATAAATCTAGGGGTTAGTGATGTCCATGTTTGTAATTTTGTTCTGAAAGAAAAGAGTAAATTTTTTTCTTTTTCCCAGAGTAGTGATTAAAAACAGACAAACCCCAGAAAAATTCCTGTGAGATGAACAAAAACAAAGCCATGAAAATAGCCAAACTTGCCTCATTGAAACACTTTGAAGTAGGAAAAGTAGCTGGGTTTGCACACTGCTTCATAGATATTTTTTAATTAAATACCTAAATTTATCATAAAACAATTTGGTTCTAACACTGGATCTTCTTCATATTTAAGGTGAGATTCTGTTTAGTTCAGATTGGTTTACTCATTACTAATAAAATTTTAATTGGTCTCTTTTGGAATCCTAAGGATTCTTTAAACAGCAGTCTCACATGCATAAGTATGTTTTGTTGTAATTGAAATTACAATTTTCCAAGAGTTGAAAACGCACTCTGCATGGTTAATAGGCTATAAAGAGCTCATTTGTAATTTAGATGTTACCTTTAAGGTTACTAGACCTGCGTTGGGCAAGTAATTTTGCAGTTGAAAAGAGAGTTCTAGGGAATGTTAAAACTAAAAGAAGCTTAGAAAATCAGTTTGCATTTCCTTGCAATTTTTTTAGGATCTCTAATTGTCTTGTTCTTCAGGGTGAAATGATGAAAATGCCCCCCCCAAAAATTGTGTCTGAGTGAAAGGCTGAGAAAGACTCCAAGACAATCCCTCCTTGGACAAGCCAGACAGTCAGACAGCAGGGATTTGAGAAAGGGATTTGAACTCTGCTGTTGAACACTGCGGTTTCTCCTTTTTGCAATTGTACACGTGACTGTGAGATTTCCCTAGTTAGATCCCTCTTCCTGGCTGAAAAGAAACTCTCATACTCCAAACTAGGCAGTTTGTGCATCAAATTGTGTAAAAAAGTTCTTTCCTACCAAATGTCGTAATGTATGTGTATGAAAATATTCCTGATTAGAAGTTTAATTGAATCATGTATCCCTCCATAAAAAAAGGAAATTAAATCTGCAGCTCTGAGGGTAAGAAATAAAAGACTAAAATGAGTTCCAAGCAGTAACTATCATTAGACTCAAATTTCTAAACTTCTGTTAACAAACACCCTTTTGTAAAGGCTTATTCTAATTAATGATTTGAATAACTACTTGCTTTACTGTGTCTTGGATAATCTTCAGAGTTTTCCTGAAAAAAAACCCAAAAAATTAAGTTTGGATATTATTTATTTATTTACTTATTTGAAGCTATAGGCTCACTTTTGAAAACAGAATTGTTTATTGTTATGACTGATTATCAATATTCTTCAAGAAAAAATTCACAGAGTAAAGAAAACAACTTTAACAGATGTGTGAAGGTCTTTTTGGTTTTTACTTTTTCTTTTTTCTTCTCCATGATTTCTGTGTCTGCAGAATGCTTTAAAAGACAAATATAGTTTTGAAGGCATTCATCAGACATGGTCTTTAAGAATAAAATTAATAAATTATTTAAATTTTCAAATACATGCAATATATTTTTTAAAACTTGTGTTAATCAAATTAATGATATTTATACACAATTTTTCCATACACAACTGTTAATGTGTTGTTCTTATATCTGGTAATATAAACAGTGGCAAAATAAAACAGGAACACTACTTCTGATAACTTTGAGTAACCCTTCTTTAATTTTAGGAACTTTTTGTGTCATTAAGTTCCATCAACGCTTAAGGTATTCTTCAAGTTAAGCTTTGCATTTAGAGCTCTGGGTTAGAAGAAAGATGCACTGTTTCTTGTGTGGTTTTCAGGCTTTCTCTTCATAAAAAGTTATAGCGATTTCAAAAGAGATCAATGAGTTGTGCTGAATAACTGCGTGGTTTCATAGAATCATAGAATGGTTTGGGTTGGATGGGACCCTACAGATCATCTCATTCGAGCCCTCTACTGCTTCCCCCTGGAAAGAAGTGAAAACATTCAAAAATATGGATCTTGCTATCTTCATCTTAAATCTGTTTTAATCCTAAAGATAGGGGTTCTGCATGCATCAAACTTACTTTGCTGCAGTGCTGTAGTACAAAAATATGCAGTTTGCAGAATTAGAATAAAGAAGCCTTGCTGCCGTAATATGAAGAGTCCACATGTGTCTTTATGAGTAGATATAAATGCTGTCCTAAATCAAGCTATTAAAAACAAATACATTGGTTAAGGTGGAATTCCTGAACTTTTTCTTCACTTCTCTAAATGAGTATTTGATGAAAATTTATTGAAACTTAGAATCCTTTAAAGAAAGCACTTTGTGGGGAAAAGAATCCAACAAAACATCAGTAAACAACAAAAATTTTTATTATTTTATGCCTTTTAAATCCTACCTTTGTTTTCCCTCAAGAGAGTTGTAGTCATGTTCAGGAAGTTGCCAATTTTCAGTGATAAAATTCAATGCTTTGAGAGGAAGCAGTTTGTCAAGGGAGGCAAACAGGATGCTTACCGATTCAAAGCTGTTAAATTATTACTCAAAAAATGTGCTTCAAACCTTCTGTCTCTTCTTGGCATCGTTTCCTCCTTGCCCTGCATTTTTGTATATACACCATAAGCACAATATGCTCATTTATCTTGGACCTTGTAGTTGGTATTATCCCTGTGTGGTTTGACGTCTTTAAACCAATCAGATGATTGCTCCATTTGGGTGGAATTTGTGTCCAGTTTCTAATTTTCATCTCAGACATACATTTTCTCTAACAACCATGAGTAATTTTTTGAACCAGTATTCCCTTAATCTCTGTCTCTGTCACTTAACAGTGTTCACATATTTCTGTTTTACTTAAAGATTATTAAATATCCTTATTAGATAAAGTTAATTCTATCAAGATCTTTGTCTGCCACTCCTTTATGTCATCTTGTTGCTTTTTTAAAACTTTTTCATGGCAATCTTCTTATAAAATGCCTCTACTCTTTTCTGCAAGAGGTCTCCCAAAAGAATCTGATACAATTCTTTTGCATAACACAGTGCAGAGGTTTAAACGTTCAAAATAGACCATCTTTGGATTTAGAATATTGAGAATAATATCAGACCGAAAAGACTCCATTTGTCTCACATCCTTGCAAATTACTTGCCTTGTTCTGCCAGCAAATGTGTGGTTTAGTGGTAGGAAAAGACGGAATGGTTTCCATAGTAACTGCCATACAATCCAGTGTGGTGCTTATGTTACTGTACCTCTGAGACAATACAAAGCTGCCTTCTTAATCCCTTTAGTGCTCCTGGTTGAATGGTGTATGCCCAGTAAAGTGGCACTTGTGGGTCCCCTGGCTGCATACTCTATTTTCCATCTCCTTCTCAGTAAAGTAATGGGCCTCCTACAAACGGTATGAAATAAAACCCCAAGCCCAGCATTCAAGGGGAGAAACTTAGTGCTCTGCTTGAAAAACACACAACTTCCCCCCAGACTGTAATGACTGGGGTTTTATGAGGTTTTTTTACATCCTCCTAAAAATCTTTAAACATAATCTAACTGATGTCAATAGAGATACAATGAACCTTGTTCAAAACATAGAAGATGCCTCAGGGCAAATTAATTTTTCCTAAGATAATTGTATGTATTTAGTTCATTGCTTGCTAGAGTCAGTGAATTTTGGGGACAAAATAAGACAAACCTCATAAAATTAAGGCTTAGTTGATTGTTTAGTTGGAGATTTTGACACATTTAACATCTGCTAGACTTCATTTAACTCTGTGGAACAACTGAAAGTTGTGGCCTCAATGGAGTGGACAGCTTCAAATTAATACAGCATTTTGCAGCAGCTTTCTAATTAGATTTTTATGTCAATGCTATTTCATCAGTGCTTTGTATGTAGCCATTAGAATCCCCACTAGAGACAAGACTGGCATGTGTATCATAGGAAAATGCTCCAACAATTCAGGTGTAGGGAATTCTGTGGAAAAGTTAAGTGTCTTTTATTATTGCATATTGGTAACACATCCAAATATTCATTCATAAAAAGGATCGATTAAAAAATTAATTAAGCTTGGCAATTATGACACGTACCTGAAATGTGGGGCAAGGGAATATTTGCACTGCTGAAAATTTCAGGAATATTAATTTTCCTCTTGTGTCTGGATTATGACATGTATTCAAATTTCTCCACTGCCTTTTATCTCAGGATTTTTCCTTTTCATGTTCTTGTATCTTAATTTAGGAAAATACTGTAACACAAACACAAATTCTCTCAAATTCTTTAAATTGCAGCTTGATCCTGAAAAGTTTCCATTTCCAGCAGTCTAAACTGAGAATTTTATCCTTTTTTCCTTTTGTCCAGCCCTTGCATCCATATTTCATAAATAGATGTGGGTCAAATGTCACTTTTAGGTAGCAATGTAAATGTTTTTGTGAGATGCAGGTTGATGCATCTCTGAGAAGTAACACAAGTGAAATGATACGGGCAGAACTTCCATGTTAGAGTGTAAGTTATATATAATATCTTCACAATTCTACATCCTATAATGATTTAAAATGTTGAACTTTCATAGGAAAACATGGTACTTGTGCACCATCAACAACACTTCAAAAACAGTTTCAACAAATATTTGCTTTGTCCTTGCACAGCTTTCAGCATCTTCTTTAGTTTATGAGTTTGTGATCACTGCTTTGACTTACAGAGGAAAAAAACTGCACATTTGAATAAATCTGTGAAAGCACAATAGAATCCACAAATATCTTTCAAAGTTAATGGGGGAAAAGACCTGATCTACAATTTACATTTTTTGTTTTTTTGTTGTTTTTCAAGATTATAGCTTTCATGACTACTTTTTATGAAATTTATTATGAAAATGAAGGGAGGTAAATGCCTTTCTCCAGACCAGGACTATGGTTCCATTCACAAAGCAGGGCAGGCCACAGGAAAACTGTTGTTCCTGGACTCAATTGGTGTCGTGGGTCAAAGGCAGAGAGGGGGAGAGATTTTGGTGCTGGGCAGGTAAAACAAAGCTGATTATTGCCCTTAGGAACTTGTTACTTATGTTCATTTAGGTTGCAGATATAAAGAATGTTGCTTATTACAAACTTTTCTTTTCTTTGGTATTTTAGTATGGTTAGCTAATGATGTAAGCCTGACATTTTAAATAAGAACCTTTGAGAGCTTTCATCCAAATCTTGAGATATTATTGTATTCACAGGTAATTCATGGACACCAAAATATAAGTTTGTATATTTCTCCAAAGACTTTTTATTTTTAATAAATCATAAAGTCATAATAAAGCACAAATCTATGTCCTATTAAATGTAATACCTTAATTATTGGTTTGACAATGTAAGTTCTGAGCAAAATATTTTATCACAATATCTGAAGTGAAATTACTTTGAGAATACCAGTAATATTTAGCACAAATTAATGACAGTTTTCAGTGTGCAGTGATATATCAGTTTTTATTCATGAGCACAACCTGCTTGCATGTGTACTTTTCCAATCAGGAAAGACAACTAAAAACACAATGCACATCCCACATCTGAGTTCCAAACTTTTGTTCTCAAAGATCTTCTGTTCATCTATCTGGGTTAATAAAAGTCAAGAAGGAATCTGAGGTGTTGCTTTATTTCCTAATTCCTCAGAGTAGGTTGACTGGAGAATTGATGATTTATCCACGCAGCGGCACAGGTGTAGGGCAATTATTGCACTATATCATTGTAAAATGCTCTGTGTGCCACTATACTATGAAATGATTGTAGCTTCTTCAGCTATGGCGAAGTTTTTGACATACCTAAGACTTTTAAAAAGGAATATAAGAGGAATAAAAGGAATTGTGTGTGAGTACAAACTAAGAATTCTCCACTACCATAACACAGCAGCACTAAGATGACAAAGGCAAGAATTAACAGCACACAGAACACTATAAAGGTCTTTTGGTCAGGAAGATTATCTTATTTTATAATCTGGAGATTTATAATGAATAATATGAAAGCAGAATGGATTTGAATTGAAAGAAGAAATCTTTTTTTATCACTTAAAAAAATTAAATTGTCATAAGGAATGAGATTTATATTTTAGGTGTCATCTGAAAGTGTTTATCTGCAGGAGTATGATGTCACTTATGTCATGTGGGTTTTCCTGAGCCCCAGCCCAGAGGAAAGAATTACAACTTTTTTATAACCATGCAATTTACTGCAACATCTGGTATTTCTCTGGAAGCATTTTATATGGATGTGACCTCACCACATACTATCAGCATTTAAGAAGGCTGATTACTATATTTCAAGTCAAAATATAAGGATTCACTTTCATTTAGTGCACTGTGACTGAAATTTTATAACCCTAAAATAAAATGTAATTGAATTTGTATAGAGCTAATTGTGGAAAGTATTAGTAACTTCATACATGAATGATCTTGAAGATTTATACGTTATCCGAGAAATTTGATTTATTTAAACAATTGATAGAATTCTGTTTATGCCTACTTTAGTTTACATAGAATGGGTAATATTGGAAATGAATTAATGGAAATTTAATTAATATTTTGCTAAAAGAGTTTTTGAAACATCACCAAATAATATTATATATATTGCCATTTTATCCTTCCTGAACTATGGCTTACATAAGTAGCAGGGTTTTTTAACTCTCTTTAGAGCATTTATGGTTCATCTTTCTGGGCAGTACTTGTGCCCAATTAATAGAATTTGAATTTTTTATAAATTGTGTAAGAGTCTCCAAATATATATTTTTTCTGCATAGTAAGGGGGAAATGAATGCTATCTAAATGTAGAATTATTTAAAAGAGATATTTGAAAAGTTATATTTTATATAAAATTATGTGTTCACCAATTTTCTTAGAATTATTTATTTCAATAGAGAAGGAAAAGTTGGAAGAAGCAGAAAAT
Source organism: Pardalotus punctatus (assembly GCA_013400915.1). Classification (NCBI taxonomy): domain Eukaryota; kingdom Metazoa; phylum Chordata; class Aves; order Passeriformes; family Pardalotidae; genus Pardalotus; species Pardalotus punctatus. The sequence continues at coordinate 138,183 of VZTX01016521.1, forward strand.
CTTTAAATTCTGCAACTATAAATAAAGGCTCTGATTCTCTAAAGGATTTGAAAGTTCTTAACAATTCTCAATTTCTTTCTCTTAAAAGGTGATTTTCATGGTATTATGCCTTTCTAAATGTAATTACATTAGCTTACATTGGTATGTTAATATTGTGATCAGATTGTAGTTGTTAATATCGCTGATGAATTTACACAGAAATAATACTAGTAAAACATAACTGTAACATAACAATACCAAGTGATTAAATGCAAAATTTATTGAAATTTATGCAATTACATTAATGTACGAATTTTATGAGATTATGATAAATTTTTCTTGTTATGTTCTTAGTTCTTTCAGTTAGTAATATTCCATGATGCCATTTGCTTTGATTGTGTTTGATTCTGTCTTTAAGCTGATGCAATTCTTAGAAAATGTCTTTATACCTCCCTTGATTAAAATTTCAATTATAATAAATTAAATTATAACCATAATGTCTGTTGCAATAAAGGGAAAATGTAATCTGAGACATGGGTGAAAATGGATAGATTACCTTGATCTTTTCAAAAGGATGCCTTCTAAAATACTTCATATAATTATAAAACCAATTGAAAAAATGGTACTTTTTTATTCTATAAAAAAATGAAAACATTAAAAGGCCTTTAATGTTTTTATATTTTGTCACAATGAAATAAGCTGATATTTTGACTTTTTGCTGACAATATTGAAATTTGAGATTTTACGTAAATTAGAAAAACTATTCAGCCCTTTAGCACTTTTCTCAACAGTCACAGCTGTAATGAGAAGCAACCCCTTTCCCCAGTTCCTCTTAGTTAATAACCTTAAAAAGTCATTGCAGATTTGGAAGTAGAAAGATACCTTTGCCTATTGCTCAAAATCTTCTGGGTACAATTCTCCCAAGTACTTATTTACCTAACAAGCTAAGGGAGTGGTGTGGAAGGACAGCAAATGACAGGTCTCTTAACTTCTCAAAGAAATTATTTGACAGTGTCAACAGCAGTTTGCAGCCAGTGCAGTTTGTAAACAATCTCAGAGCTCTCCAAAGACAACAGCAGCTTCTAACAGAGGCTGTAAACAGTGCAGCGTTTAACCTTAGTGTAGCTGGCTTAGAAGGAGAAATCAAACCCTCGGGCTAATTGCCATGTGCTGTAGGATCCCAAAACCCAAGCACCAGCAACAGATACTCCAACAGCTCAAATATCTGCTCTCTTGGGAAGTTCCTTGTGCATTTAGTCAGATCAATTTGGAACACACTTCTTCTATTATTTACAGTCTTTTACAGATAATTAACCCCCAAGGGAAAAAAGTAATTTTTACCTAAGACAAGTAACAGTCAGTAAAATATTGGAAAAGAATAAAACATTATTTTCATTCCCAGTAGAATGTGAAAAGTTACCTTGTATTAGTAAGGAGAAAAAATGGGAAAATAATTCTCAAAATCAAGATAAAATTATAAATGAGCCATGTGGCCATGATGAATTAGGGAAATATAAAAACTGTGAACCACTGTATGGAAAATTACAAGCATGGAACTAATGTAAATCAGACCATTTCATTTTTAGAGCTGTATTTTACCCGGAAAATTAATTGTTTAAGGTTTATTTTCTTTTAAATTTGAAAATTGAATAATTTTAATTAGAAAAATATTAGAGATATTGTTTTCAAATAATGTGTTCTTTAAATATTCATATGTGTTGTTTGTTTTTACCCACATAATTATTTGCAGTAAAATGCAGTGTTAACAAGTTCACCCCGGTTTTGGCTATTTCTGCTCAGGGCAAGTTCTGACACTGTGCAGCCATAAAACTTTCTATCAGACTTCTATATAAATGGCTAAATTGTGGGAGTTTGTTTTGTGCCCATTCTGCACCTTCACCCAGTGCCAGGGGAGCCCTATTTATGCTCATGCTCAGCCTCAGTACTAGCCATGTCCATTTCCAGCCTCACACACACAACATCCTGGGCTCTCATTAAAATGCAGCCATTCTTTTGGCACTTCTCCTCACAGTGAATGAAATAAATTCATAGTAAATATATTTCTTCAAATTTATTTTTTTTCAGCACCCTTACATATCTGTCTGCTTTGAAAGGTCTCCCATCATTCTGCGGACACTATCAATGTTTGTAAAAGCAACTCTGATTATTACTCTGTTTGGAGTAATTATTACTCTGTTTGGGGATCACTAGATTTGCTCCTACTGCTACTTTTTAAGATTTCAAAGAAGCAATCCCTGGATAGCACTTCAATTCCCATGGCTTAATAGAGCATTCATCTGTTCTGCCCACAGTGTTTAGTAGGAGACTAAAAACCTTCCGCAGTGCAATGTCCCCTTGGCATTTTGCCTTTCCAACTTAGTTGAGAAGTGTAGTATCCAATTTATGAGAGCCTGGTAAACCAAGGATTTCTTATACGGCTGGGCATTGGGGAAAGCACGAGTTGAAGTTACTGAGTAGTTTGATTGACGTTCATATAAATACAAATATAATTCCACTAGGAACTTGGCTTGGAGATACATCTTGTCCATCAAAAAGAATTGAAAGAATCCATTTTTCAAACCTAAGATAAGTGCAGGATTCAATCTCAGTAAGGAGTATTTTCAAAGTGCTTGTAAAGTAGCTTTGATGGAACCACCATATCTCCATACATTTTTGAATTATATACAGAGTGAACATATTGTATTTATAGCTGATTCTAATTTCTGCAGAAATATTTTATACACTGTATACATGTAAATATTTGAAGATATATCTTCTAGGGTTTTATGCAAATAGTTTAACACATATCTTTCATTTCTACCTTTTATATATGTGAAAAATAAAATTCTTTCAGGAGACCACATTCATGTGTTGGACTTAGTGAATGAGATCCTGAATATAAAGAGTTACTTCACATGTCCATCATACATATAAGTGATAAGGGGCAGCTTGGTATTTACAACTAAAAAACTGTATGTTCTTAATAAAAATATTGTTTTAAGCCATTTAAAATCCCAATAATTTGAATAGATTAATTTTGTTCAGTAAGCAGTAGCAATAATGGTTATAGTCTCTCAGCAGAGCAAAAGGCACCCTGTACATTCTCTGTTTGGGGTCTTTTTTCCCAGCTTGAATAGAAGACAATATGACATACATGCTTTAATTGTTCGCAGCAATCCAGTGCCTGAGTACAAGTGGCTGGTAGAAGCAGTGACATCATCTGCCAGCTAATTTAGAGAATTCAGCATTTAGGTGTTAAAAAAATGGGAATAACTCTACTGTATTTTGTGGCTAAAAACTTACCCTACTATCCTGTCTGCCATGAAGATGGATGCACATTGATGGATCCTTGTATTAGAACATGACAAGCATATATAATTTTCCTTTTTACATTCTTTCAGTCTCCAGATTTTCTGTACTATTTTCTGGTCCTCTTGGGGCTTGTATGTTTCTAAAGTCCTTGAATCTCTCTGCCAACAATTCATCAAAGCGGCGCATGAAAACACATAAGATTTTTGTGCCAAAAATGTCTTTTAGTGGCAACTTCTGCAAGAATACTTCCTGTTAAAAAAAAAAATACAAAACACTTTATTTTTGTTCTGAGCATAGTATTTAGGTGCTTTGGCTGAGCATTTGTTAAAATATTTAGCTCCACTTTAGCAAATGCTTAAGTGTTTCCTCCATTTTGGTTTTAGGGTTCAATTTTCTATCACTGAAAGCCAGGGACTTCATAGGAAAATGAGTAATAGTGGTATAGTAAATTGAGTAGATTAGCATATGAGGTATTGTTATACAACAAAATGAAAAGCTAAGTGTGACCTGAAATTTAATCCCTCTAGGAAAATTATGGCTCTTATTGAACATTGGAGCAATTTATGTTGGAAAATACCTTTAAGATCATCAAATCCAAATATTTACCCAGCGCTGCCAAGTCCACCAGTAAACCATATCCCTAAAGGTTTGTTTGTTTGTTTTGTTTGTTTCCTGACTTTGAACTAACAAAAAGGAGGAAACAGACTCTCTAACATGAAGACAAAATGATGTCCCAGTGTTTCACTGCTGATAAGAAAGTTTCATTATCATTGATAAGCACAGCCTACTGCAATAGGAGATTTTTAATGGAAAAAAACTGAAACTCTTACTGTCAGATCTGTGGCACTCCCAATGATTGGCTCAAAATACAGTTATTAAAAAATGTTAGTATCTGATAAATATGCATAAGGGTTTTCATCTCCATTCTTTTCTTCCTTAGTGAATAAATGAATGAAAAGACAATACTATTTGCCTGTTGCCCTTGAGTAAAGCTATAGAAATACAACTTAATTAAAAAGAATTTTGGCAGTAAGACTGATTTACATAAGGGTTAGATAGGTTGGAAAGTCAGAAATAACAGCTGTTAAATAAGAGAAAATGAGCTGGCTTATAAAGAAAATTCACTCCATTACAAAACATGTCTGTATTACAGGATGTGAGGGGAAAATGAAAGTACCAGTCCATACACTGAACAGAAAAAGTGTCTTTTCTACTTAAGTAGAAAGGATGTTCAATGAAACAGCCATTAAAGACAGGAGTAAATGAAATCTATGAGAAGATAAATGCCTTATGCAACAAGCGCTCAAATTATTTTATTACCAGAAAATGATGGGAAAATTAAAAGACAGCTGTATATTTATTCTTTTCACAACCAGCAATTTTAGAAATCACTGGAGTCCTTAAAAATAATACTTTCTTTCTTCCCCTCCTTTTTTCTTGTCAAATAGAGGATAAAGATATTTACTAAAATTATGATGAAAGCTGTCTTTGTCAAAATAGATTAACAGTGATTATCCTGGTGATACACATTTGTTTTTATGTTAGAAGAAGACAAAAATAGAAAAGTTTTAGTCATCAAAAAACTTTACACTTTCTTAGTAACACTAAGGTAGCTACTACTGTCAAATAACCTAAAAATGTCAAAGCATAACTATTCGTGAATTTTAAAAACAACTAAAAATTAAAATATTTCCAGGCTATATTCCTACTCGTTCCATAATCCTACAAGGTATTTATGTTTACAAGGTATTTTACTGATGTTAGTTTATTTTTAATTCCATTCCCTCTTAAAGCTTCTTGGATAACCTATTTCCTTTATAAATGCCACCAGTACTCTTGCAACAAGCTCAAAATTTAAAAAAAAAAAAAAAAACAAAAAACAAACAGAAAACAAACCAGGAAATAAGTGATATTACTTAAATTTTATCTTGAGGCATATGTTTAATGGTGTATTCTCAAAGCTCTGTGTAACTTAAAGGAAGAAATATGTCTTGTATCATTCTACTGTCGAATGACTTTAAGCTGCTTATGGAGGAGATAAAATCTTGCAAGTATTCAGTGATTACTCTCTTAGTCTTGAATGTGAAGTTTAGGTAGCAGGAGGAAATCCTAGCACAAATTTTTAAGGAATATTTTAAACATCAGTTTATAAACCTGTCTGTCAGAACCCAAGGAGAACTGGATAAGTTAATTAATTTCTAATATCAAAGAATGATAGGATGGTTTGGCTTGGAAGGGACCATAAAGATTCTCTCATTGCAAGCCCCTGCCATGGGCAGGGACACCTTCCACTGTCCCAGGTTGCTCAGAGCCCCATCCAAACTGGCCCTGAACACTTCCAGGGTTGGGGCACCCACAGTTTCCCTGGGCAACCTGTGGTGCCAGTGCCTCACCACCTTCACAGGGAAGAATATCTTCTTAATATCTGTTCTAAACCTACTCTCTTTCAGTTTGAAGTCATTCCTACCTTTCCTGTCACTACACATCTTTGTCAAAAGTCCCTCTCCTGCTCTTGTAGTCTCTTCAGTTACTGGAAGGCCTCTATAAGGTCTCTCCAGAGCTTCATCTTCTCCAGGTAGAACAACCCCAACTCTCTCAGCCTTTCCTTACAGGAGAGGTGCTCCAGCCCTCTGATCATTTTTGTGGCCTTCCTCTGGACTCATTTCAAGAGGTCTGTGTGTTTTTTGAGTTGGGAGACCCAGAACTGGATGAAACACTGCAGGAAGGGTATCACAAAAGCAGTCACCTCCCTTGGATTCCTGGTCATGCTCTTTTTGGTACAGCCCATGACAGAGTTGGTCTTCTGGGCTCCAAGAATATATTGCTGATTCATATTGAGTTTTTCATCCAAAAACACACCAATGACCTTCTCCCCAGACCTGCTCTCAATCCATTCTCCACCCAGCCTGTATTTGTGTTTGCGTTGCCCCAATACACTCTGCACTTGGCCTGGTTAAACTTTGTGAGGTTCCCACAGACCCACCTCTTCAGGCTGCTCAACTCACTCTGGATCCATCCCTTCCCTCCAGTGTGTGACTGCACCACAGAGCTTGGAGTTGTCAGCAAATTTTCTGGGGGCTCCTCTGTCCCTCTGATCCCATGATCCATGTCACCAACAAAAATGTCAAAACTTTCTGGTCTCAATACCACCCCCAGAGCAATGCTACTCATCACTGGCCTTCAAATGGACATTCAAAAGATCCTAGACCAGAACTGATGATCAAAGATTTTTATTTTTCAGAAAATATACACAAATCATAGAAATCTTATTGTTGATAAAAACCACACACATACAAAAAAACCCACCAAACCTAAACAATAAAAAATCCAAATGCACAAATTTGAAGTGAGTAAAATGTAAACAAAACAGTCAGTCAGCAGACTGGAGTCAGACAGAGAGAAGTTCTAAAATGACTGTTTATTTGAAAGCAAATTGGCCTACAGTGAGATAAAAGAGTTACAAATAGCAAAATGTACATGCGGTGTTATAATTGGAGATTTTAGTAAAGCCTTTTGAAATGATGCCATCAGCCAACATTTACAATTTTTAGATAGGACACCTCAATTTTATCAAGTCCTTCAGCCTTTATTGACAGTGATTGCAAGCTGAAATATCAGTATTGGTCTGTTTTGCTACAGTGCTTGAAATATCTTCCTGTCACAGGAGATTTTGATGAACTGCACACATAGCCTGGAAGAGACAATTAAAAATGTTTATCTTATTATAGTGATGAAAACTCACAGAAGTTAAGTAAATAGCAAGGACAAATAATTGCTTCCATTCTTTTCATCTGGAGGGATTTCCAAGGCAACTTACAGCCAGAGCTGAATCCTGTGCTGAAGTGGCTGAGTGATTCCCAAGTGAGTCTGGGGAAAGCAAGCTCTGATATATCTGCAATTGTTTGCATGGATGTAGTGATAATAGAGACCTCTGACATTGTTTCTAGAAGGCTCATTATATCATGCACAAAAGATTGAACAGCTGCATTGCCATAGTGAGGTATAAGGGTAGCACTAGACAAGGGAAAAACAACTATAAATGTAATAAGCCATCTCTTATAAAAGTATATATGATTAAGGATCACACTTAAATCCCTTTCTTTTTAATAATTCTGATCATCACTAAAACTCAGGGTTTGAATGAGGAAGATCCTTGGTTTTCCTGAAATGTTATATTGTGCTGCCAAGACAATCTGGAGAGAGTTATATGGCCAGAATTCAAATATTGAGGAGCCCTGTCTGCTAATGATGCCATTCATATAAAAGCCATCTAGGAAGATAAACTTGTCCAGCCTAATTAATGACCTAAATTTCTCCTTGCCTTTTCATCTTCTTGACTATTTCTGACCGTTCTTCCCTTGGCAATAATTTCTTCTGTAGCAGCTCATGGAAAGCAGAAATGAAAATGCAGAAGTTACGTCATGTACACAAACAATTTTTTTTCCCTATGGCTAGATACGTAAAACTTGAGATGGTAAATAGATTGTTATTGTCTTCTGTCACTGATATGCTGGGTAAATCTACTTATGATGCCCATAAAAACTGTATTTACAAAACCCTCAGAGTACTTGTTTGTTTAATGTATTCTCTGATATCTGTGTTTCAGTAGTGATTACTGCCCACACAAAAGAAGTTTAATACACATAGGGCCAAGATACAGGTTATAAAAATTTAATCAGAAAGTACTCAGGATTAATTAAATGGATGTGAAATCAAGCAGCATACAGTAATCATGGAGATCTTGTCTCTGGTGCCCAGAAGAGATAGCAGTGATTGGTTAACACAGGAAATGTCAACAAGATGCAGAATTATGACCAGCATTAAAAAATTATCTAATCTGCAGGCAGCTTCAATAAAATAAATTTTAAGATATATGTGTAAAATCAAGCATTTTCTATGCAGAAAAGCATATGTGAGATTATGAGTGACTTGTGAGCTCATTAACTGTGCAGTTGCGCAAGGATCTTGAGATGACAGGGGGCAGTGCAGTTTGTCCCTCTTTGTCCTGCGTATTTTCAACCCATATGGTAGGTTTTTGATAAGTATCCTCCATGGCCTAGACTGGTTGATGCATATAATTTGTTTAAAAAAAACAAAAAACTTTCAAGCAGCAATTCATAGTAATGTTGCAAGAATAATTGTTATGGAAGTGTGGAATTGGTTTTACAGTTCCTCCTTGAAGACTGTGAAGGGTGAAGATGAAATATTATAGAGGAAAATCAAAGAAATGTGGGAATTTCAAAAGCTAATAAATAGTATACCGGTGGCAGTCCATTTCTAGTTGATCTTTTGATGGACGTGTTTCCTCTGCATAATCAGTGTATTGTCAATACTTCAAACCTCTTGCACTTTGTGCAACCTAATGACTTATTGTCTTTGACAGAAATAATTAATAATAAGAAAAAAGAGGTTGTAAAACAGAGAGGAAAGGACAAAGCAACTGATATAAAAGCCAGCTCTGCTTTAGAACAGTTCTTTAGAAGTTTTCATGAAAACTTAAGCTCTGAAAATAGTTACAACATTCTTGTATTGCTGTGTGTGAAAAGAGATGAACCTCAGTGCAATGATATGGGTTAGCACAACTTACCAAGTGGCCTTTGTGACTTTCTACAGAGCGGAATTTAAATTGCTTCAGAAAGTGGCTCCAAAGTTTTATTTTATTTTTTTTTTCTTTCAACCAGTTATAACTAAAAAGTAAAATTTCAACTTTGGGGTTGGGTAACTAAAGCACTGATACAAGCAAGAGTAGGAAAAGATTAAAAAGAGCTGTGAAAGTCTTTTAAATGGGGAAATAAGTTAAAAGACCTGAGGTGTAAAAAGCAAGGTAGCAATTTCTGTGAAATAATATTTTAAAAATATTCAATCATCATTAGGCAACTTAACCACACACTTCACACTGGTTCAAACTGTAATATTTTGTTTCTGTTAAGACACTGATATTTTGAGACATTTTCTTTTGCTAATGGCATTTTTTTTTCTAGGTTTCACGCATCTCTAGCTTTTTTCCCCACTGTTTTTAAAAATAATACGAATAGAAAGAAGCAGAGAAAACAGGCATTTTGAAATGTGTTTTCCCAGTCATAATTTGTCTGAGAACTACCATCAAACTTTAATATTCCTGTAGAATATTAAAAGAAAAAAAAGCTGAAAAGTTCTGCCTGCATCTAAATATTGTTTTCTTTATATTAAAGTTTTTCAGGTTATATTTTTTTGCGTCAAACTTAAATAAAGCTAGACATCCAATTTTGGAGGTGTGAATCTGCTGCATTAAAATATCTACTTTCATTATAGTCTGAATCTTGAGTTTCATTGCCTGCATTTATTGTCTTTCCATACCATATGTATTGTTTTGCTTGTCACATTTTAAAGGGAAGTTCACTGTACTGAATAAATTTTCTCAAGAGTCTTTTAGGTATTCAAAGACAAAATTTCTCAGATTTATGGAATCACGAGGAAGCTTTAGAAACTGGTCAAGCATTTCAAGATGTACAACTTTACACCATTCTTCAGACCTTGTCACTCCATGTGCCATTTTAGACAGTATATGGTCAGCAAAAAAAAGAGAGATTAGATTGCATTTTGAAGCTTACTTAATTTCTACTTTTCATTTTTGCATTTTGTTTCAATGTCCAAAAGAACAAACTGAATAGTCACTAAGTTGTTATATGCGGGCATATATAAACACAATTTCCCTTGATAAAGGGCTTTTCAATGAAAGTATTCACATTTAAAGATGCAGCAATGGAGTGCTTGTGTTGTCTGACTTTGTGTCTGATTCCCTAACCTAGTGATTTCTTACATGTATTATTTAGTGAGGTTACATGCTCACATGTTGAATCTGCAATTAGAGAGATATGTGAATTATTCATGAGTTTATATCTCACCTGACAATGTAAATTCCTCTGCTTTACACTGAGATATAAAACCAGAATGTCCCTATGATTTTGTACGAGAATGGTGTGGCTGCCCCATCCCTGGAAGTGTCCAAGGCCACATCGAACAGTGCTTTGAGCAACCTGGTCTAGTGGAAAGTGTCCATGCCTGTGGCAGGGGGAACTAAATGACCTTTAAGGTCTTTCTCAACCCAAATCATTCTGTGAATCTGATTTTATGGAACTCCTCCACATAACAAAAGCACAGTAATGTTACTGTGCAGTTTTATACTTAATGACTAGTTTATATCACTTGCCCAAGGAAAAGAGATAGTTGGAAGGAAATCATCATTTACAATACTTCTTATTTGCATAGAAGAAACAATTTTAAAAACTAGTTTTAAAACATCCATTCTTCCAGTATGTAAGAATTTGAAGGTGGTCATTTGACTAATCTTTCATTGTCTTTAACTGGAAAGGATTAGGAGGACAGAAATACGGTTCAAGAGTAACAATTGAGCTTCTGAAATGCCTTGTATTTTCTTCACCATTGACTATAGAAATCACAAAGTGTGAACACAATATCACAGAGCATTCCTGTATCGTGAAAAAATTCTGTTGAGATTGACTTTTTTTCATGCATGCTGCACAAAACTGCCAAAAGAACAAAAGAAGCCTCTGTGAAACCAGTGTTTATGATTTGCAGATAACATTTCTAGCTTTCCTGGATATTTTATTTAAAACTAAAGATGTCTGGGGACTTTGTAGTTGTACCATCATGTTTTTATACATGAATAAGTTTGATTTTTTTTTTTTTTTAAATATTGAATGCTGTAATAAGTGAGGATCATATCTTCTTACATGACCTGACATTTCATCCCTTTTTTAGCATTTCATTGTATCTTCTTCAGAGGATTAACAGATTATAAGGAAAAAAGAGTTTTGGAGCAGTCATGATGTAATTGGATCTATCTGTCTGTCTGTCTGTACATCTGTCACAGATTGCTACGGTAGGATGTTTAAAATGCGGACAAGACGGGACAGTTCTAAACTACAAAACTCAGCTTTACTACCTTCATTTATTAAAAGCATTCTTCTTGCTAAGGTATAATCCTTACATGTCATCATCTCTACCTATACGAAGTTGTTAGTATTTGACAACCATTTTCTGCTTTAACTGTGGCTCTCCTGGTGATGATGCTGCACAGTCAGTGCTGATGGCTGCTGTCCTTTCTTGTTGCTACTCACCAAGGTCAAGGTGATCAGTCTTGGGAGCTCCTCAGTGAGACAAGTCAAGCAAAATGGTTTTGTCTTCCAATTTTCTGCATTGATGTCTGGTACTTTTATCCTGTTGCCCTGCTGCCACCCCCATAAGGGGGATTTCTTCTGTTGCCCACACTGCTTGCTTCTTGGGCTATGAAGATGATAAGGGAACTGGAGCATTTTTCTTATAAGGAAAGGCTGAAGGAGCTGGGGCTGTTCAGCCTCGAGAAGAGATAATTGAGAGAACTCATCCCTGTCTGTCAGTGTCTGCAGGGAGGGGTCAGAGCAGGGACCAGGCTCTGCTCAGTGGTGCCCAGCAAAGGGACAAGAGGCCGTGGGCAGAAACTGATGCCTGTGAAGTTCTACCTGAACATGAGGAAGAGCTTCTAATCTGTACAGTGACGACACACTGGAACAGATCACCCAGAGAGGGTGTGGAGTCTCCCTCACCGGAGACATTCCAGAAGCATGTGGATGTAATCCCATGCCATGGGCTCTGGGATTACCCTGCTTGAGCAAGTTTCAACCTGACCCATTTTACGATTCTTTGATTCTGTTTTTCTTCATCTTGCCAAACATCCTTGTAGTGCTTTTTAGCAGGATGTCCTGCCTATTTTCACCCTTTTCTCTTGTGTGGTGACTTTGCTGCTCAGGCACCTTGGAGTTGTGGTTATCCCACTCCGTCCTGTGCCTCTCACATGGCTCATACACTGATGGAAACTTTGTGTGGCTATGCCATCCCAGCACTGTAAAATGCTCACATATTGCTGTTGGCTACACCTCTTTAACATGTTTACTTTCAAGTTCAAGGCAAGTCAATATATTAATTCTAACCTAAACGGTACATTTATAATTTATATGCATCATTGACCTCTGCATTGGCTACAATGATAAGGTCTGCCAATATTTATAGATTAAAACCATTGTTTGCATTTAGAGTGTCAATGTAAACTAACTTCTTGGCAAGGAGACAGTTGAGTTTGGAAAAGTTTATGGAGGCCTCCTATGTCAATATCCATGATGCAATATGAATTAGAATTATCTGTTGACTTTGGCTGCTGCTTGTCTTTCTTTCTTCCTTGATTGATGTGTTAGTTTTTAGTATCTTTTGTTTGGGTAAATATTTCTCTTAAGAACAGCTGTTTCCTTTTCTTTCTGCCTTGGTGACATAACTTGCATTTGCCTCTCCACTTATTTGGCAGGACTCTCTCTTGATTCTCTTATGAATTTCAGCATTTCATTCTGTGCATAAATCTTAAGGTATTTCCGAGAGAGAGTTCAGAATGTTTTGCTAAATTCATTCTTCTGTCATTGATTTTCTAAATCTTCTAGTTGACTACTTTCCCTACTCAGCAGCTTCTCTTGCACAAAATTTCTCAAGGGAAGGACTTTTACAGCCTTTTACAACCTTCCACACAAAGTTCCTTGCATGTAAATTTTAAAGGACTCCCTACTATAGGCCCCTATTTTTCAACCTCCTACAATTAGAAAATGGAAAAGCAAATAACACAAATAACATAGAAAAGTACTATTTTTAAAAGAAAACTGTGGTATAAATCTCATTTTTCTTTATGTTGTCATAATGTTTGGAGAATTCATTAAGGGACTTTCAGTTTCTGAGAAACTTCCCCATCTGTGCTCCAAGTAGGAGATTGTTAATGGAATGCAATGGCTTCTCCTAATTCCTAAATACGAAGAAAGGCAAGGAATAAAAAAAAATAAAAATCTTCAGAATGCTAAAATAAAAGTAGCTTTTAACATAAACATGTTATGTTTCTTAACATACATTACCAAAATTCTTTTAAAAAATTGCTTTATGGCCATATGGAAAAACCCATTTTGGATGCATAAAATGATCAGCAAATAGTCATAGGTGGTACTGGCAATAATTAAAATAGATTATTGTACACTATTCTGAAGATCAGCGGGAGTTTGTATGGTGTAATGTTTGACAGCTGAAAGCTGCAGAGGTGTGCAGAGCAACCAGAATCCAGCCAGGGCAATGCTGCAGTTAATGGTTTTTCCCAGATGATCCATTTTATTTTCACTTGCCCTGTTAATACCCATACTGGTATTATTAAATGTAACCTTGAGATGGTATACAAAATTATAAATCACACTAAAAGTAATCCAAATATTTTTATATTATTTTTGTATTTTAAAATGCAAAACTTGAAGTGTTGTTTACTTTCCTAAGACTTGCATACTCTATCTGACAAGGTAGGTCCCTCCTTATAGGGGTTTTGATTTGTTTTCTGTGCGTCTGCTGTCAGGTGCAAGAGGTTTCTAGGGATGCAATAACAAAGAGAAACAAAATTAAAAATAAAAGGAAAACAAACAAGCAAAAAAACAAACCAAAACAAAAACCAATTAACCAAACAAACCGAAAACAAAGAAAAAATAAACAAAAAAACAAACCTATCTTTGAGATATAGTAACTAAAACAATTAGTACTGCTTTTGGGAGTGAGGTTGATAAAAATGTGGCAAAAAATTGAGCAAAGTCTCCCAAATCTCAGCTATGTCATCTGTTCTGTCTCTATGAACAGCAGCCTAGTTTGTTTTAAACAATCATATAAATGTTGGAGTATTTTCTACCAGAGAATATTTAAGTTGGAGGCAGATTTTAAAAGTGCTATTCATTGAGACTAATTGTTTACAGAATGCCCAGCATGTAATCAATATTTGAAATTACAGGCTAGAAAAACTATTAAAAATCTTCAAATTCTTTTTAGAACTTCACAGAGTATCAGATTCATTACATGCTTTATTTGTCATCTGAACAAGGGTGACCCATGACTGAGCGTTATCCCTTACTAAGTAACTCATATCCTGAGGTAAAGTGGCAAGATTTCCAGCAGGTCAGGGAGTGATCCTGCCCCACTACTCATTACCCCGTGAGGCACAACTGGAGTGCTGTGTCCAGTTCTCAGATCCTCAGGACAAGAGAGACATGGAGCTCTGGGAGCAGGTCTAGTGGAGGCTGCAATGATGATGAAGGGATGGAGCATCTCTCTTATGAGGAAAGGCTGAGGGAGCTGAGCCTGTTCAGCCTCGAAAAGTGATGACTGAGAGGAGAACTCATCCCTGTCTGTCAGTGTCTGCAGGGAGGGGTCAGAGCATGGACCAGGCTCTGCTCAGTGGTGCCCAGCCATGGGACAAGAGGCCATGCAGGAACTGATGCACAGGAAATTCTGCCTCAACACAAGGAAGAACTTCTTACCTGTGTAGTGACCAAGCTCTGGAACAGATCACCCAGAGAGGGTGTGGAGTCTCCCTCACTGAAGACATTCCAGAACCACCTGGATGCAATCCCATGCCATGTGTTCTGGGATGACCTTGCTTGAGCAGGGAGGTTGGGCCATATGACTCACTGTGGTCCCTTCCAACCTGACCCATTCTGTGATTTTGTGATTCTGTGATACAGGCAGACTGTTGAAATTAGATCAGAATTATCTTTGCTTACTTAGTCATACTGAATTTTAGCTGTTTTGTGAGGTTGTGAAGTAGGTGAAAATGATTAGTGGTACTGGAGACAGGTTTTCTAAAGTGATTATATGAGTTAATATTTGGTGTTTGAGGAAGACAAGTAGCATGGCTTGGTACAGGGTAATGTGGCAAAAGGATGTTAAAGTATTTTTATACTGTCCTTATTCTTCATTCATGTGAAGAGCAATGCAGTCCTTGCAGTCTGTCCACACTCCCTTTAGCCCTAGTCTAGCACAGAAACAACAGGTCTGTCACTTTTACAGTGTCCCATAACTCACACCCAGTTCTATTCTTGCATTTCTTTCACCTGCCTGTATCTGACCCACACAGCCAACTCTGGAAAGAAGCTGATGTGAGAATTTACTTGCAGAAATGCTGAAGCCTTGCCCAGGCTGCTATAGCAGGACAATTCATAAAACCTACATAAATCTTTCTAAAAATAAATGCTTTTCTTGCTCAGAAAAGGACGACAGATTTCTGACAGAAGACAGCAAAGGAAGAGTTCCTTCGGAGGAACTACTTGCAAATTGTTTCCAATTTTCTGCAAGTATATGCCTTCCACTCTATTCTCTTACTGTAAAAGAAGTGTCATTTGCTACAGGATCAAGGACAAGATTTTTGTTGCAGTCCTCAATATTGTTATAGTGAGAGTAATTTGGTGTATTTCTTATGGTTTGTGTTTCAAAAGATGATATTCAACCAAGTGCTGGACTATTTCAAATTCCAAGTAATTCACTTCCTTACAAGTAAAATAGCCCAGTAGATAAAATACTCTAACCTCACATTAATTTAGTCAATGGTTTGTAAAGTCCTTTTGAAGGCAGTGCACTAGCTAACAATTTGTAACTTGGAAAGAACTGTCCTAGCAAATATATCTCTTTATGAGCATTGATACGCAACTAGTATCTAAAAGAAATTTGAATTTCAGTGCATAACCCTTGTTTAATCAGATTTATCAGGCTTTATTCTTGTGTCTGTGATTCATATGTAACCATACTCAGTAATCAAATTTATTTCAGCCCCATCATTACTTTTATCTTTAATCTGAGGAAAAAAAAACTTAGTAACTGAATCCTCAGCCTGTGAATTTAAGATTTAAATGAAGAACATAATTTCTTTTTCTGCAGTATCTGACTTCAACAACCGATGTTGCTATATATGAATACTTTTATACTTTTTAATATATTACCTCCATAGACTTCAGATAGTGTTAAAGTAACAAAAGCAAAGGAGAAATACTTAGAAGAAAAAAGCTCAGTAAGATCTATTTTGCAAAAACTGTCCTCAGCAGTCCCGTGGAAGCAGAATTTACCCCAACACATTCCTGAGAGCTGAGGAACCACATCACTAGTAGGTTATTAGGCAAATTGATTATTCTACTCGTGAGTACTCATGGGTATTTCATATGTGACATTGGATGCTTACCAAGTGAAACTTTTCCTCATCCTCTCTTTTAAAAAAATTATCTGTCTTTCTTTTGGTTTGGAGCAGCAGCGCTACTAATGTTTTGTTTTCTCTATGGGGTCCACAATCTCAATGTTACAGATTTTGTTTTGGTTTAAATGTTCAGATAATTCTACTTTTCAAAAGTAATGTATAGAAAAATGTTACTGGTTAGTAACAGAAAATTCACTGAAGTATGTAAAATTATTTAAAGTACTCAAAGTACTTGAGCAATGCGTGGTGTCAAGATATGCTTAAAATCTTTTAGACCTGCTGACACAAGGTGGTAGTATCAGCCTTTAGTAATAATTGTTTAAGGTGGCATTCCTTTTAGTTAATAGCCTTTGTTCCCTTTCCTTTCCAAACAAGGGCTAGAAAAAATCCTTCCATTTTGGTCCTGCTAACATCCAGTGTGCATCTTGAACTACTGATGCATCAACCAAATACTGAACTAGTAAATTACAGATATGCAAATGAAATCAAAGTGAGGATCTTCATCTCTCCCAGCAAGCTAGAGAAATTGTATATTTTTCTGGTTTTTCACATTTCTTCATAAATTCTTAGAATATTGAAGAGAACGGTGAAAAATAAGGAGTTTCAGACAAACAGATTGCCTTTAAAAGTCTATGTTTGCCATGAAATATGAATCCCATATTTCCAGCATTCTGACAAATGATCACGTCATGGATAATTTGTTAGGAAACTGGAGGCATTTTATTCTGTAGAAATCTCAAAAAGAACAGGGATCCTGACTGATAGATGTTGTTAACCCCTATCTTTTGCTGACCACCTTCTTAATGGAATAAAAAAAATCATTCTTTATGCATGCAATAAGAAAAATACTAAGTAAGAATCTACTACTTAACATTTGTCCCTTCTTCAGGAAACATTAGCATGCTTTTAAAATAATTCTCCAATATTCTATGCCATTATACTCTATTTTGAGTAAGATTTAAGGTCAAGGTATAGATTTGACATTTAACTTGTTGTTCTGAGTGATTCTCCGTAGTGTGGTGTCATATTCATAGTCACACCAAATTGTGGCAGCTCATCCCAGGGATCACTCAATAGTCTTGTACTTCCTTTAAGAAAGTCCAGGACTGCAGAATACTGATTTTTTTTTCCCACCAGTTTGTTGTGGTGGCTTCTTTTTCATCTCCAGTCCCCTCAATTCCAATATACCAAAATACCAATATACCACAGAAAGTTCCGTTCATTCCTTTTCAGTTGAAACCAGTAGAAGAGGAAATGGTCAAGTCTTTGTCAAAACAGTAGGATGGTGGAATGGTCAGTTGGAGCAGGTTGCTTAAGACTGAGTGAAGTCAGGTTTTGAGCACCCCTAAGAATGCAGACTCCACAATCTCTGTGGGAAAAACTTGTTCCAATGTTTGACCCCATTCTCAGTAAAAAAAAACTTCCTTCTTTTAAATGATATTTCCAGTTTTTCAGTTTTGTGCTTGCTGTTTCTTGCCCTGTCACCAGAGAGAAGAGTCTGGCTCCCTTTTCTTTACTACCACCATCAGGTATTCATACAGATGGATATAATTCCAGAAGATCTTTTCTAGTCCACGTTGAGCAGTTCCAAATCTTCCAGCCTGTCTTCATGAGATGGATAGTCCAGGACAATAATCTGCTTTGTGTCCCTGAACTTGCTGCAGTGCACATCCCTGCCTGTCTTTTACTGGGGAGCCCAGCACCAGACCCAGAATTCAGATGTGTTTGTCCAGCTCTAAGCAGAGGAGAAGGATCACCTCCCTTCACCTGCTGGCCGAGTTCTACCTAGCACAGCCCAAGATGCGGTTGGCTTTTTGCCACAAGGTCACTCTGCTAGCTATGGTGAAATTTCTGGGGCTTGCTCCAAATATTTTTCTGCAAACCTGTCTTCCAGTCAGTCAAATCCCAGCCTGTATGAGTGTTTGTAGCACGATTACACATCATGTGCTCTCCTGGGAATGCTGAACACCTGCCTGCCTATAGGAGGCAGTGAATTCGTTCCTTTTTTTTTTTTTTTTTTTTTTTTTTCCCT
>VZTX01016521.1:157449-235972 GCA_013400915.1 Pardalotus punctatus
CCCACCAGTTTGTTGTGGTGGCTTCTTTTTCATCTCCAGTCCCCTCAATTCCAATATACCAAAATACCAATATACCACAGAAAGTTCCGTTCATTCCTTTTCAGTTGAAACCAGTAGAAGAGGAAATGGTCAAGTCTTTGTCAAAACAGTAGGATGGTGGAATGGTCAGTTGGAGCAGGTTGCTTAAGACTGAGTGAAGTCAGGTTTTGAGCACCCCTAAGAATGCAGACTCCACAATCTCTGTGGGAAAAACTTGTTCCAATGTTTGACCCCATTCTCAGTAAAAAAAAACTTCCTTCTTTTAAATGATATTTCCAGTTTTTCAGTTTTGTGCTTGCTGTTTCTTGCCCTGTCACCAGAGAGAAGAGTCTGGCTCCCTTTTCTTTACTACCACCATCAGGTATTCATACAGATGGATATAATTCCAGAAGATCTTTTCTAGTCCACGTTGAGCAGTTCCAAATCTTCCAGCCTGTCTTCATGAGATGGATAGTCCAGGACAATAATCTGCTTTGTGTCCCTGAACTTGCTGCAGTGCACATCCCTGCCTGTCTTTTACTGGGGAGCCCAGCACCAGACCCAGAATTCAGATGTGTTTGTCCAGCTCTAAGCAGAGGAGAAGGATCACCTCCCTTCACCTGCTGGCCGAGTTCTACCTAGCACAGCCCAAGATGCGGTTGGCTTTTTGCCACAAGGTCACTCTGCTAGCTATGGTGAAATTTCTGGGGCTTGCTCCAAATATTTTTCTGCAAACCTGTCTTCCAGTCAGTCAAATCCCAGCCTGTATGAGTGTTTGTAGCACGATTACACATCATGTGCTCTCCTGGGAATGCTGAACACCTGCCTGCCTATAGGAGGCAGTGAATTCGTTCCTTTTTTTTTTTTTTTTTTTTTTTTTTCCCTNNTTCTTTTTTTTTTTTTTTCCCCTTTACACCCATGGCTTTTGCTTTTCCTATTACACTGTCTTTGTCTCAGTCCTGAGTGATTTTATCCCCAATCTCACTGATGGAATACTGAGCTGCGTGGTGTTTGACTGCTGGCTGGGGTTAAACCATGACAGAAGGCTAAAAATCAGAAGTGCCAGGTTCTCCTAAATGAATGTTATGAGTCTCTAGGATGGATTATCTGTGACAGGATGATTGAAGAATAATCAGAGAATGGCTGAATAAGAATAGCTCCTGGAAAATCAGCTCATCAGTTTGATGACTGAGTTTTACTTCAGGATCCTGAGTGTTTTCTCTAGAATTTTGTTTGAACTATTTATAACTAGTATGACTTAATTTAATTAGGTGAGAATTAGGAAAAATTCTTATTTATCTTTAGGTTAATTTTAGTTTAATTAGAGATGAATTATGAGTATTAGAATGGTAAATATTATCAAATCTAGGCTCTCTTATGATATAGGGTCAGAAATAAACTTGGATTTGAATATTATAATATTTCAGTAGTTATGGTGGAATCTCATTTCTTAAACACGGAAATTCTGCTATCAGAGGGGTTTTTGCATTCCCACTGTGTAGACTAAAACTAGATTTTACAATGCTTCCAAAATAAAACTGGAATCCTGCTAAGTGTGAACAGAGTGAGAGCTAGAAATTCTAGAGCACTGTGGAGATTTGAAAATCTAGGTACCCTTGATTTCCGCATCCAAGCCTTTTGATTTAAACCATTTCTGAGCAAAGCAAAGCTACAACACCTTTAGCTTGCAGCACTAAGAGTGTGAGGTGAAAGAAATGCTAAGATTATAGACAGACATTATTTCTCACCATTCAGACTTAAATGAATCAATACTTTTTTCTTAAATTATATTTTCACTATAAGAGGGAGACAGCTAACTTTTATCAGTTGCATTAATTCTAACTGCTTCCAAATTTCAGAATGAAATAATTATGTTAAACTAATGTGTGATTGAAAATAGTTACAGTTATATTGATTTACACTGTAGATCTGAGAACAGAATTTGCAGGCTTGGCAGGTTTGTAAAATAGAACCTTTTAATAAATCTAGAAATATTAGTTCTACTATAAAGTTGAGCATTTAACTATTCCATATTGCATTTAGCTATTAAAGAAACAGAAGCATTGGAAGTTTAAAAATGATCTGATTTCATCAAGATATATTTCTCTAAATGCAGGAATATATTTCTAGGATAAAATTAGAAACAGTCAAATGATTTACTTTAAATCTGGATGTAGCAACTATACTGAATGTAAGAATAAAAATTAAATAATGAATCCTGGAATATGTGTGCCCCTGTGAGTAGATTGGATGTGAACATAGTAGAGTGGGACCACATCTGGATTGCACTTTCCAGCAATAATAATTATTTTCTCATGTGAGAGAAGTGCTTTTGTCATAAAAAATTTGACCCAAAGATGTCATTTTTTCTTCACCCTCCCTAATCCCCTTCCTTTCTTGTAACATGCTATGAAAAGGAAAAGGGGCTATAGTTTCAGGTGTTTTAGTAGTTGTGCTTTTGCTTTATTTTAAACTAAAATTTACTATGGATCTCAGGGTACTTTTGCTCCACTTCTGTTTCATTATGTTGCTATCCCACACTCTAAGTAGTATAAATCTATGATCAACACTTTCCAGTACTGACATTTCAGGTGTTTAGGGAGATAATAAATCTATATTCAATTTAATTTAATCTACACCTGTTGTCTCATTTCATTATAAATTTATTATGCTGTCTCACAAAAGGAATTGTGCAGTGTAGTTCTTGGCTCTCACAAATGCTATTTATTCTTTAGTTTCACATATAACCATAGCTTCACATGTAGCATCCTTTGTGCAGACCTTGAAAGGGAGATTTGCTTATGGAAAGCCTTCTCATGATAATGCCAAAGGGCCTGGCCTGGTGGTTTCAAATTCAACAAAGTGTTCTATGGCTAAAATTCAGAGATCAGAGAAGCAAATATATGAATTGTAAATGAACTGCATAGCTATTCAAGGCCACTGTTAGAATTTTAATTGCAAAAAAAACCCCAGTATTTCTTTGTTCAAAATAAATAAGTCCGAATCAGATATCATACCATTTTTAAAGGAGAATAGTCAAATGTTTATATCTTAGTTATGTTCTATAGTTTCACTTATTTTCCATACTTAATAAGCAAGGGAAACAATATAATATTTTTCTTACGGTATTATATACACAATGGACAGATTATTTCTCTTTCATTGATAAGGCAATAAGAGGTCAAATCATCAGTAAAAAGAGGTTAAGTATTTTAAAGAGACAAAATCTTGACTACATGCACCTTTTCCAAAACTCCAACCTACTCTTCCCGACTACTATGGAAACACAGCAGGAGGTTATCTTCCCATATGGTTTTATACAGAGATAAAAAGTGTGTTCCTGCACTATTGAAAGTACAGTTGGATGAAAGCTTAAATGAAGGAATATTCCTGCATCTGATTTGCTGCTGTCTCTTTATTTCATAGAATCACAGAATGGCCTGGCTTGGAAGGGACCTTAAAGATCATCTTGTCCCAACCCCTTGCCATGGGCAGGGACACCTTCCACCAGACCAGGTTTCTCAGAGCCCCATCCAGCCTGGCCTTGAACACTTCCAGGGATGGGACAGCCACAGCTTCTCTGGGAAACCTGTGCCAGGGCCTCACCACCCTCACAGCAAAACAACTTCCCCAACATCTAAAATAAAGCTTCTCTTTCAGTTTGAAGCCACTCCCTTGTCTTGTCACTCCAGGCCCTTGTAAACAGTCTCTCTCCATCTTTCCTGTGGGCTCCCTTCAGGTACTGAAAGGCCACAATTATCTCACCCCAAAGCCTTCCCTTCTCCAGGCTCAACAATCCCAATTCTCCCAGCCTTTCCTCTCAGCAGAGCTGCTCCATCCCTCTGATCACCTTGGAGCCTCCCCTGGGCTGGCTCCAACAGGTCCCTGTCCTTGCTGTGCTGGGACCCCAGAGCTGCTGCAGCACTGCAGGTGGGGTCTCAGCAGAGCGGGGCAGAGGGGCAGAATCCCCTCCCTGCCCTGCTGCCCACGGGGCTTTGGGTGCAGCCCAGAACACATTTGTCTTTCTGGGCTCCAAGTGCACAATGTAAGTTTTAAAATGCTTCTAAAAATTATAACACATATTGAGAAATTTAAACTGCATTAGATGCATAAATAAATACATATCTGGGTTCCCTTTTGAGAACAGAGAAGTTTTTTTAAGAAAATGCCAGTCATATTCCTGATTTCCAATAATGCAAAGTCATAGAAAATTCCATTCCTGCAATGGATAAGATAGAATAGGAAATTAACTGAGCATTCCCTCATTAGCTGTCTTATATTAAATATATTGGCAAAGCATATGAAAAATTATAATTTTAGATGGCTTTTCCATTTGGCGCTTTCTATTGGTCTCCACTGTCTTATACAAAAGGAAAAAGTAAGATCTCATACATGTGAACAGAGATTTTATGTGCTTGGTATCATTCTGCCCAACAGGTGTGAACAGGAGGCAAATATGTTCCATTAGACTAATGTACAGTGAGATTATTTTGCACAGAGACCAGTGTTGTACAACTTCTCAATCTAGTTTCAATGTGAAAAAAATCTTATATGAAAATATAAGAATAATATCTATTGTGCTGTCAAGTAATACTTTAATTATTAGAAAGGTAAATGTGCAGACCTTGGAACAGAGCAGAACAGAAAAAATAAATGTCTTGAATTGTTCTGGCAAAGTGAGATTTGAATGGATGGCTCCAGGATATCTGTGACCATCTAAGCTTAATTCCTGTGTATCTTTTATAATAGTGGACTCAAGAAATTCTTACATGTATTTTTTTCCCTATAGAGGCAACCTAAATACTATTCCTCTGTCAAACATTTGGCAGAGTAGCAGTCTTCACTACATGATCTTTTTTTTAATCCAAACAAGAAATTTGGAGTTCTAAAAAAAACCCTGTAACCCTGTCAGCCCTGCTTAACCTCCATTAGAGGCTTCAATTTGGCTGTCTGTCTTCTCTGAAGCCTGAAAGCTGTTACTTGGCTGTCATAAACCGGGATGGCTGATGGTCATGGCTATTGCAGTGGATAAAGGCTGGAGCTGAGAGGCGAGGAGAATTAGAAAAACCATTCTGTTTGCTCTGTGTGCTGCTCTTTATAGCGAAGATGAAGTCTGAGCTTTTCCATATATTGCCAGTCTGTCAATTTTCATAGGTATGCCCTCAAAACATTTAAGAAAGGAAGGATGATTCCAAAAAATCATTTGCATTCCTTCAAAACATCAGGTTGTTATTGAAAATATGCAATTATAATTCCCCTCTATTTTTTAGAATAGCATATTCAAATTATCTAATGTTTCTGAAGGGAAAAAATGTCTTGAAATGCATATAGTAACTTGCTGAAAAGTGCTACAACAATAAAGAATTTAGGTGATTTCCATGAATTCAGGTGAAATGGTGCTAATTACATGCATTCTGTTTGAAATTCAAATGTGAAAAACCACAGAAATCAGGAATATTTTGGAACATAATTGGAACATTAGAGAAAAATAATAAAATCCTCTCTGAGGTAAATGATTACTGAAATATTAACCAGAGTGAAAAGTATATAACTTTATACAAAAAAAGCCCCTCCCCTCTACTCTTATTCGGCTTGAGATTTTTTATTTTTTTAAAGGAACATTATTAGAAATTATATGGGTAAAAGAAATTATTCTCAATGTTTTAAATTTGGGTTGTAGTTCCACAATAAAGGTACAAGGCATGAAAAAGAAAATTTTAGTTGAGTGCATTATTTTAGGAAATTTCAGAAATTGCACTGAAATGTGATGGGAAAACACTCAGCCTTCTTCTTGGTGTATATAGGAGAAATTTCTTGTTTCATGTCCCCCTTTTGTACCAACAATAGTGTGGCAGCAGGACCAGGGCAGGGATTGTCCCCCTGTGCTGGGCACTGGTGAGGCCACACCTCAGATCCTGTGTCCAGTTTCGGATCCCTCAATTCAGGAAGGACATTGAGGGGCTGGAGTGTGTCCAGAGAAGGGAACAAAGCTGGGGAAGGGTCTGGAGCACAAGTCTGGTGAGCAGCAGCTGAGGGAGCTGGGTGTGTTTTCTCTGGAGCAAAGGAGGCTCAGGGGAGATCACTCGCTCACCCTCACAAGAGGAAGGTGGAGCCAGGTGAGGATCAGTCTCTTCTCCCAAAGGACAACTAGGTAGGACAAGATAGCATGAGAGAAAATGGCCTTAAGCTGCACCAGGGGACGTTTGGATCGGACATTAGGAATAATTTATTCAGTGAAATGGTTTTCAAGTATTGGAACAGGTTGCCCAGGGAAGAGGTTGGGTCAATGCTCCTGGAGGTATTTCAAAGACATGTACATGTGGCACTGAGGGACATGATTTAGTGGTGGGTGTGACAGTGCTGGGTTAATTGTTGAATTCAATGAACTTAAAGGTCTTTTCCAACCTAAACTATTCTATGAACCTTTAATGTTAAAGGGAAATGTGTTTCACTCTTAGCTGCTCTGCCCTTGGGGGATTGAATATCCTGTCTTCACCTCCTCATCCTGGAGAGAACAGGGACATTGCACTTAATTCATTCTCTAGGTGGAATGTCCCAGCTCTCACTTTCTCAGAAGCAAATGAGGTGCAAAGTTCTACCCTGCCTCATGGTAGCTCAGACTTTTTTCCATTTTTTCCATTTAAGACAAGCACCCTGGTTTAATTAGTTTCCTGTCTATCTCAAAACAAGGAAGCTGAGACCAGTTATTCCTGTTGTGTGCACTTACTTTCTCTTTTAATGGCACACACATGTGGTTTTCTTGCAGTGCCATGGGAAAACGTGGTGCTCTGAAAGTTTTGAAATTGAGTGTTTTTCTTTCTGGTGTGTTCTCCATACCATACACCATCACAACATGAGGCACATCACCATGTACAATCCTATAGCCTTAGTAGTACTTATTCACATAACTGGAGTATTCACCAGGTGCACCACAATCTTTTACTTTCAAAGTAAACTGGGAGAACAGATGCTAGAAGATAAATCAGGACAATCAGTGGTCAGAAGTCTTTCAAGGTAACTACTTCTCAGGGATTTCTTAGCTTTCAGATCTTTGTAATCCTGGAAAAAGAGATGGAGGAAGAAAACTTTCAAGCCAGTTTTGACAGTGTTCCAGTCTCATGTAGCTATGGAAAAAAAAAGTGTTTGTATACCAATGTGGGATTAAAATAATTTGGTACCTCAAAACTCCATTATGCAGATATAGTTCTGATCCAGTCCCCTGAGGAACAGATAGAACAGAAAAAGAGCAACATCTGCCTTTGTTTTTAAAGCACATCTTATTTTGAAACAAATGAATTCTTGTGGCCATTGCAGGTTTAGGAACCAGAAAGAGTTATTGTCTAAGTAAAACCTAAATTAAGAGCTCAGTAATAACATCCATGCTCCTGTTTCAGATGTGGCTGCTTTCTTTTGCTGTTATTTACATTCTCTGCAGCTACTGTAAAACTGGATAATTGATGAGAGCTGTATTAATCACTTTTACTTTGAAGCTACTCACTGGCGAGTAGGAAATAAAAAACCTTACAGGTATTTTTTTAAGGGAAATATAACCTCTGTACTAAATGGGTATTCTGTTTTTGTTGTTCCTTTTTTCCCCAGCATGTTAAAGTTGTGCTCTAAAACTTAGCAAAGCAAGTGTTTATCCTCTAACAAAGAAACATTAAATGTGTTGAATTAGGCAACAGTGGCAGTTTGTCCTTCACACAGCTTTATATGGGATCTTGCTTAAATTTTAAGCAGGAAAAACAATGTTTTTATTTCACAGAATATAACATGGCATTTTATTTTGCCTCAAGAAAAAAAATTCACGCCTTTTATGAGAGAGAACATACGCCAGGTTTTGTATATTATTGTTACTAAATTACTATCAATTTTTCAAGTTTTCCTTTCATGCTTTTGCTTAAATGTAACTTTAAATCAAAATAATGTATAGAAGCCCTTCTCCTGCTAACATATATATATTATGTGCAATTAACTTCTTGTTACCTCTTAATTATGCTGAAAATTTCCTTTTACTGTTAGTTGAAAAGTCCTTTTGTGGAGCATCTTCTCTTTCTACATACCTGTGCTATTTTTATAAAAAATGTTCATTTTGAGAGAGCTTTTTTTGTCTTGGTGGGTCTCAAGAATTCCACTTATAAGATGTTATATTAAGATACAGAATTCCAATTCCACATATGGTGTTAATCCAAATTAATAAAATGTAGCTGAATGAAGTCACTGGCTAAATATAGGAATCTATATAATTGAAAATACTTTTAATAAAGATAATTTTTAAATGCAGCTATTGGAATTTAGAAATGAAATTACTGTACCTCAAGCATTGTAAATAGATGGAAAAATTCTGTCAAGTTATGCAAAGCTGGATTTCATTTAAGAGGTTTTTCAAAGATATTTTGCTGTTCCAGACATTACATTAACATTACAGTACATTTTGTCTTCTGACTTTGTATGACATTGTAGAAATATAAGTTTTGCACACAGTCACATGTAAAGAAAAATTACCAAATCAAAACTAGCCAACGAAGCAACCCAAGCTTCAGCCTGTACTCATAAATGCCAGTCCATTCCTTTTTAAAATTGTTTTAATTTGCATTTACTCTCAATTCCGAGATGCTATGCTGGGGGTCCACGAACTGGGTGTGATGCTTATGCACAGAATCACTGTTCACGTATTATTAATAAATTCTCTCCTTAGAGAAAATCCCTTAATGGGGGAAATTAACAGAAACAATGACAAAATGGAAAAATTCAAAACAATTTTGGAATGAGGATATTTGGGAGTGGGTTTCTATTGTGAGGATGCTCCCTTGGATGATTTGAAGGATAGAAAGTGGTTGTCATAGCAGACTGCTACAATCTATGGTCATAGACCTAAAATTAATCTACTTTATTCACTGGAGATACTGATTAAGATATTGCCAAAGAGTATTTGGTAGAAGTATCATTAAATATAAAACTTTATAAAACAGACATTATTAGTAACAAAGACAAAGGGATGTGTGACGAGGAAGATCAGAACATGAGTGTGCTCTCTGTGAGTGTGGTATGTGCTGGCAGCTGTTCTAAGTGATGTAAGCTTTAATTTTAACTGCAGTACCTGTTTGAAGACAGCTAAATGTGTAATTAAAAACAGCAGCAATAAGTAACCTTTTATTATTATTATTACTACTACTATTATTATTATTGTTACTACTAGTATTATTACTATTATTATTAATGAAGCTTCTTGGATACATAAAAAATCTCAGAATGTAAGGTCTACATCTAAGTCAATTTTTAGATCATAAGGTTCCATCACTAGTACTTAAATTAATGAAATTATATTGATTTTCCTTTTTTTTTTTTCCTCCTAGTCATAGAAAAATAATTTTAATATTTTGAGGATTATGTTTGATGGTGTGTTGAGCTGCAAACTGATTTAAATCACCAGCACTTGCTATCAGTGTGTAATCACTTCTTGTTTTCATTATTTTTTAGGAAAAAATTCCATAAATTGATGCTATGATATTATTTTCTAGTTCTTGTGACACTGAATGCACTGTGCAGATGCAGATCTTTGCAGGTGATTATTTACCAGTTACAAAATAATGCTACCTGTCCCTGATCCTAATTGTAAACTCATTTATTGAAAAATGTAATACTAGTTATTGATCTCCTTATAGTACTGGCTATAAAAGTTGCATGAAAAATAAGGAATTAAGAACGTGAAGTTAATATAAAATGTATAAACGTTGATTTTAATAGCCACAATTTGGCTAAGAGAGTGATGGTGATCAATACCTTGCAGTAGAAATTATATTGCTGCTTGCAAATAATTAGTAGATTAATTCTTAATCATGAAACCGACACATCTTAGCATTTAATGCAATTAAGGGACTGACTCAATGATCTGGGGCTGGAATGCTCATTATAACGTAATTGAACAATGTGAAACTTTAAGTTTTCCTAGAATCTTGACTTGTTATCACAGAATTTCTATACTGGACACACATGGCCTGCAGGGATGTACAGCTGACAAGAAGGTTGGAATTTATAGCCCAGGGAAGAGCTTAGCCTCAAGCATCAGTTTACAGTCTACTGATCTTGTTAAGAGTAACATAGATGTTTTTTGTTACAAAAAAATACAAGAAACAAACGTTTTCTTTCTGTGTCTGACACTTAGATAAAAGAGAATTTGGTAGGTGTCTATTCCACCTGTATTTCATGGTTCGCACCAGTTAAAATGCAGCTCCTAAAACCACAAAGTGCATGACATGACTCATCTGTGAAAATTTCATTTTATATCTGAGATCAGTGGTGTATTTAATGCATCTAGAACCATAGATAGCATCATTTTAATTAAAAATGCTAGCATAGTAATTACTTTTTAAGCATATGGCCGCAGATAAGAAAATTGAATGACACTTAAATTGAGTTTGTAAGAAAATGAATTTGCATTAAAAAGTAGCTATTAGCCATTTCAGTGACAATGTGGGAGATCAAGGTTACAGATCTTTGCTCTGTAGGTGGGGAAACCTGTTTTATGAGAGCTGATATATTTGGGCTTTAAGGAAAATGAGGTCTCAGTGATTTTTCACATCTCAGTTTCAGTTTAATTAGTGTCATCACATGGAGAAGCATTTGTTCCTTTTAGGGAATAACGGACAAATGGCCCCTTCAAAAGTCAGGTGGAAATGTCATGGCTCTGTAATTGAAGCAAGTGGACAGTCAATATTGGGGGTGAAAGGATTCTTCAAATTGATTTTTGCAATTTATTTTTTTTTCAATGCAATATTAATCCAGTTAAAGTTTCAGCACAGTCAGGTTTGAAGAGATATAAACTGAGGAAGAAAACACAGACAACTCTTCCTGATGTTTTGTTACCACCTTTCTGTTTCAAAGTACCTATTTCCAAATGAGAGTTGGCATCTTAGTAGCCCAAAAATTTAACTAGATTACTTTTTCTATATTAAAAAAATGAATTATTGAGTTTATTTTACTCATTTATTGCTCAGATTATGTCTACTATTTCAAGGCAAGTTTATAAAGATAAATTCTTACAAGGGTACCAGACAAAAAATGGATGTTACTTTTCAAAAATTAAGAACTTCTACTAATTTCTACTTTCTGAAATTTCTTTTTAATATTTAACCTGTCAACAACAATAAGGCAATGGGAGCTGTAGGTGCTTACTCTCTGCCCAGAATGGTTCTCTTGGTAGATTTCCTCAGCACGGAATTGTTTAAAAGTCTGAATTATCCTGAAGATCACACTTTTTTCTGGGCTCACTTTAGTTCATATCTTCATGTTGTACCTTGAGTCATATCTCGTACTCTTTGGCAAGGAGAAATAATGCTGCCATTGTTCATTCTCAAAAAGTCCTCAAAACAAAGTCCCAAACAAAGCATCAGTGATAGCAAGCAAGCAAAACAATTGCAACACTCCACCCCCACAAAAAAACCAAAGCCCCTAAAACAAGAATGAATAAACAAAACTTCAATTAAATCATCTTTTAAACAGTAGAAAAATAACTAAGTTGTATGGGTGGATGAAGAGTACTTGAGTACTTTCCCAAAAGATGCTTTTGGACATTGTCCAGCCTCTAACCTGCTACTTTCATTGGACTTTGTTTTACTGAAAACATTCCCAAGTGTAAGATTCTTCAAAACTTGTATGTGTTACAACTGAACATCCCAGCTGGAGTATAAGATTTCAGATGACAAATATGTATATTACAATATTCCTTGGTTTTTTGGTTTGTTTCTTTTTTTTTGGTGGGAATTGGAGCACTCACATGTTAAGCCCCAAGTTTTTCATCTAGAAGGCTCTTCTTGGAGAATTCTGAATGCTATGCTGAAATTAAAATCAAAGTAATGGAGAACAAAGAGGATACTTCTCGTTCCAGAAAGGAGGTAATAGAACTGAGATGCTGGACAAAAGTAAGCAATATTCAGTTTTAAAACCACATCTTGTGAACACCGGACCTATCTAGAATGTTACCATAAACCTGTGCAGCCCAAAAGATGCTTTTAAAGTGCTGGCAGATTGGCTTGTGTTATGAATGTGTCTGAACAGAGGTAACCATTTTACTGGCAAATTTAAATGCCTGCACCTGGTATATGTTTCTTCTTACGACCACATATAAAAACAAGAAAACATAATTTATGCTTATGGTTAATTGTATATTGCTTCTTAGAATCATTAGAAACAAGTAAATCTATGAATAAAATTATGGGGGGTTTTAATGAATAAAATTGAGAATAAAATCCAGAATAAAATTTTATGAATAAAAATTTTATGAATAAAATTGTTTTCCAAAGGTAACTTATGGCAATTACTATAAGTACTTTAAATTTCTTGAAAAAAGCTTTTTCATCTCCTTATACCTTTTTAGCTTCTTACATTTTGCTCAAATTTGCTTTGCATATTCCACCACAAATATCCCTAAATATTTATTATTGTGGACCTGGCTTTCTCTAATGAGTAATGATACTCTTGGTGGTGTCCCAATAAGCTTATGCATTTTTCTACTTCTTGCCAGAAAATTAACATTTTGTTTCCTAACAAATTGCAAGTTAATTAATGTAGAGTGTTCGTCAATAAAATACATGATTATTCCAATTGTTGTTAGTCCATGAGGGCTCCGTGTTTCTTCTTGGGTATGTTCTTGCCTTGTCTCTGCTAAGTTTTCTTCTACCCAGCTGACACCCAGCCTGCATTGGTGCCATGGTGTGATTCCATTGCAGATGCAGGATTTACCATTGCCTTTCTTCACTGAACTTCCTGGGGTTCCTGGGAACACCATTGCTTCATCTTGTCATGGTCCCAAATGGTAACAACCCTGCCCTTCTACACCCTATTTTGGCATTGTCACCTGGAGAATGTGGTCCAGGTATCTCTAGCAACTGGCTGTCAGATGGGTTTTTTCCCTGCTGGTTCAAGTCTGTGAGGATGGCAGGCCAAGTAAATTCATATATTGCCCACCCCGTTCATATCAGTCCACTTGGATTAAAACGTTTCACTGTTCTCTGTCTTCCAATACCAAATAATTAATTTCCTAGAAAATCATTAGACTGTTAACGCATGCTTTGTGTCTTAAATTGGATGCTTTGTTTTCCTTTAGTGCAAGAACTTGGAAATTATTTTACCTAGTTGATATAACTGTAATGAGTAACTAGAGATAAAAATCCAAATATGTTATGAGACTTCTCATTACGGGATCTCCCTTGAAATGTTTCCCGTTGGCAAAGAGGGTTTCCTTTGCAACACACACGGAGATTTATCTCAGATTATTGGAGTAATACAAACACGTCTGATCCTCCTCCTCCAAGCTCAGGCTTTGCACTTACTGCAAAAAATCTCAGCTGAGCACAGAAGTATTAAAACAAGTTTAAAATCATGGTCATCAGGCATCACAGACCAAGACATGAATGTTCAGAGCTTCTACTGTAGTGCATGTCTGAAGCATCCTTCTGAACTGACAAATACAAAATGAACCCAGAACTGCAGTAAACGCAGGTTTAGTCACTTAGGATAAAAGTGATGATAGATCTAGCAGCCTACCAAAAAAAAAAAAACAAACAACAAACCCATGCAATGAGCATTCTTTTTTGCCTGGAAAAAAAACCAAACATTTGATGACAACTGGAAGGTATTAAATTTCCCTTCAAAAAAGATTTCACTTCTCTTTTGAGTGAATTATTCACTCACATTTCACAGAATACTAGCTCAGCACTCCTCTGTGCAATTATGCTGTGCAATGGCATTTACTTGAACGGGACAAATAATAGATGGTCTAAACCCTAAGTACTGTTTTTTGTTGACATTCCCCTCTTTTTACATATTTTTATCACAGTTGGAATAATGCAGTTGTAGTAGAAAGCTCTATTCAACATCTATTTTTCTTAGCATAACGATAATAATGCCAATGTTGTGGATTTGATCACTGTATGGGCCATTCACTTAAGTGTTGGACTTGATGATCCTAGTGGGTCCCTTCCAACCCTGAATATTCTGTGATACTCTGATTCTTATATTTGTCCACTCCCATGTTCACTCATCTTCTTTTTCTTCCTTTTCAGTTGCAAATAAGACATTCTACCCTTCAGAGTCTCACATTACACCATGAAATTATGGCTGAATGCTGTTAAACACCCAAAAATAGCTACTTCTCAATTGAATTAGTCAGTGTTGCAGATTCCTTGTACACAAGAAAAGACAGTTTAAGTTTATGTGTGTGGAAGGTTTAGGTTGCTTTTGGAGGAAGAAGGTAAAATGTTGTAATAAACTTGTTTTTCTAATAGTGTTCCCTCTTTTCTAATCTTCCTGTAGAAAGAGGCATCTATGTTAATTTTTCTTGGCTGAAAGTGCACCTTTGGCAATTTATATTTTAAATCACATCACTACAGAAATGGCTGCAAAGCATACTGGGTAAGCAATTTTCTTTTAAAGTTTTTTAACTTAGATTTAATTTTAACACAGTAAAATAAAAGTTTCAATATTGACTGTTATATTTTCTGGTAATATTTTTGAGTCCAAAATAGTGTAAGATTTTAGGGTATAAAAGAGCTTAAAAAGGAATATACAAGGAATTTCTACTTAATTTCCATAGCAAATACGACAATTATAAAAAAAAAAATTTAGACAAAAGACAAAACTCCAAATTATGATGTTACCTTTTTTTAAATTAGTTTTAAAGCTCAAGCATGAAGATATATTTTGGAAATCTATTCAGAACTATTCTTTTGCTGAAAGCTGTGAATTTGACTTTACTGCTTGAAGTACAGTTTTCTAACCCTGAAATAAATAAGGACATAGATACTTACATGTGTTGAAAAGCAACTTTTAATTTTTTTTTTCCTAGAGTATTTCACAATAATCACAGAGAGCTTCTAATAGCAATCTACAAAAGATATAAGTTGTTAATAGGCAAAACATGACTGGATATAAAAGAGTAATTAATATCAAGTATCAGTTACTAAGGGCTTATTAAAGCCTAAAATAAGGCTTTCTCAGTGTAGGTGGTTTATTGACTAAAAACTAGACAAGCTTCCCAAACGCTGATTTTTAAAGGTTTATCTTACTGATTGAAACCATTAAGCTGAAGCTCAAATTCTCTTCTACCATAAAAGATGCCAAACCTGGTGGGTGTTTGTAAGAGCATTAGGACTTCCAAGATGGAGTGTAGGTCAGGCACAGGGCAGGCACAAGATCTCAAGCAGTTCTTTGCATGGTACGCTCCAAACAGTTTTGTTTGCTTTCTTTCCAGATGCAAAACCTGAAGAGAATTTTAATCAGGAAATAAATTGATTGCAGTAGATTTCTTTTCAATGGAAACAACAAATTGAAATGTGTAAGAACTTCATGGTTTTTGTAAATTGAAACCATTTACTGGGACTAGGGAACAGACTGATAAAGTTTCCAAGAATAAAGGCCAGCCATCATAATGTTGTCTCTTTCCAAAATGACATTAACCCATTGATTGTTCTGTCCTCTGAAAAGGCCTGGTCTCTTATCTTTGATGATTACTCCTATGGGAAAGATAGATTTCTTTTAAGCCTGAAAAAATAATTTTCTGTATGTTTCAGTGATTATTGATGCTGTACTTGTTTTCCTACAGGAGCTTATTCACTGTTTTGCTCGGACATGGAATCTCTGAGACAGATGTTTCATTTTAAAGGCAGAGGCAAGAAGAAAAGACATAGCGTGTCCATCAGACAACTTTCAAGCTTCTCTTAACCTCAAGTTTTAAATGGAGAAATTCTGGAGTTTTAGAGTAAAAGGGGGGGAAAATATTGCACTTTTTCACATGACAAAAGGTATGCTGGTATAATCTTCTCACTTTCCTTAGAAATTTTTGTGGGAGAAGAAATGTCTTACCCCTCTTTTACTATGCCAACCTTTTTCAGCAATAAGTTGGCATAATTTTAGCACCATGTCTTCTCTAATTAACTGCACACTATATTTCTTTGTTCTGTAGAAAGAAGGAATCCCTTCCCTGTGAAATTTACTTTAGCTTTGTTATCATATACTTATTTAATACTTAGCAGATGTATTTTCTGGTCAATAATACACATATATTATATATATTCCTGGATTTTCAAAAAAGAAATCTACTTAACATTGAAGTAATAAGATTTTAAATTGTTTCTCTTGTAGTATTTTACAAAAATCTATGAAAGTAATTAGTTCTGTTCTTCTCTTTTGAATTTTCTGTCTTTCAAAGAGTAATTATAGCCATTTAAACTTCTTACAAATTCTCTCTGAAAAGTTTCACACAATTTATTTGGTGATTTTAATAAAAAATTAGAGCAAGGCAATACTTGGAATTTCTCTAATGTGCAATCACATCCACTGCCCAGAGCAACCATTTTGTAGTTCTTTACACTGGGGAAAATATCTAATCATTAGTTTCTTTAGCTAATTCAGAGATATTCAGTATTTCCTAAAATATAACTATTAAGTAGGTTAAGAATTCTCTGATTAAAATAGGCACTGTTTCTTTCATACGCTATACTTTTAAAAGGAGGATACTTGTTTTAAATATCTAGGGGTTTTTCAGCCACTCTCACCTCTTTCTCTTTATCAGCTATCATTTGACCAATGTGCTTTGTGATTTAGTCGAGTTTTGAGTCAGAGGTTATTGCTGAATTTAATGCCCATGCTCTTAAATCCTATATTTTAATATTCAGATGTCCTATTGTTTTAATGAGAATCTTGGTAGATATTCTCCCTTTTCCATATTCCTGGAGATGCATTCCCCAGGTGTCACCACAAGTGAGTGAAGATTTTAACAGTTCTAAAAGAACTTGGTGTGGAAGCCTGTGAAGTCCAGAGAATTTATTATTAGACATAGGTGCATAATGGCATCTGTGCAACCTGTTTTTCTTGTGCAACATGTGCAACCAGGTTTTTTTGCAGTGCAGAAAGTTGTGGGAATTTCTCAGTTTATTGACTTGAGGTTTACAATTAGGTAGGGAGATCAGGTTGAAGGCAAGCCTTTAGTTATGTGGTCTTTTTTTTTATTTCTCTTAATTCTTTGACTTTTTTTTCCAAGTAGTATTTTGCTCTACTAGATTTTTTTCTTGATCTTTCTTTTGGTCCTCAATGTAGCATTTCTGTCTGGTCTGGAAAATGTCAAAAACTGTTATCAATAATAGCAGGGGGTTAAAGGTCTTTGTGGGCTCATGTAAGTGTTTTTATTACAATTTTATTAGTGAAATAGTTAATACTTTCCATCTCTAGGAATTGTGATTCATTGTTAGTCATCACACAAATGAAACTCTTCTCTTGCTGACAGAATATAGTTTTATGTACCTTGCCTGTGGTCTATGGAATTGCAGTTTTTCTTCTTTTGACTTGCAGTCAAACATTACTAATTTTTTATCATCTCTCACTGTGTGCCCCAGTGCAGGGGACAATATAAATCACAGGCAGCAGTCAGCCTTCTGGCTTTGTTTTGTGTCTCAGACATAATGACTAACTAAGATTTCGGTGATTATGTTACCTGTCATACCCATAAAATGCAGTTATTCTTATCTTTTGGCTTCAAGTGACTGCTGAATTTTTAAGTTTTACTTGAATCGTACAATATTTTGGGTTGGAAGGGAGCTTTCAAGGTAATCCAGTACTGAGCAGGGACACTGTTGGAGGTTGAGGGGTGTGGTATTTTTCCCCATTCCTGGCTCTAGGTTACTAATGGCTGGATACTTAAGGACTATTAACTCCTTTTGTAAGAGACAAAGAGCTAGCTGGGCATGGGGAGGGGAGAGCAGATGTGGTCATCAGAGAAGGCACTCGACCACCGGCAATGGGGGAGGCAGAAGGGGGGAACTGCGGGCTCCTCGCTACAGCGGCAGAAAGGTTTTTTGGATCTGCACTGTTTTCTTCTTGTTGGTGAGTGAGCTTTCGTCTGGGAAGGGGACGTTCCTGGAGGGCACATCCTCCTGGCTGTGCCACCAGTTTCTGCCCAGGGGGGGCCAGCAGCCACTGCCCCATGCTCTCCCTGTGGGAGCACTGCCACGGCTGGGGAGTCCCTGCCACCTTCTACCGGCAAGCCCGGCTGGGCTCGTCTCTGCCACCCCTGCTCCCTGCTCTGAGCTCCTGCCCCACGTCTGCTGCACGCCCGCCATTACCCTGCCCGCNGAGGGAAGGGGGTTCACATTTGTGGGTTCTAAGGGAGGTTCCCATCTTCCTTAGCAGACATCTGTCTTCAAACCAAGACAGACACCTATATCAGGTTGTTCAAAGCCCCATCCAACACGACCTTGAATGTTTCCAAGGACTGGGCATCTACTGACTCTTGTGGAGTTCTAATGTTTTGCTAACCTCATTATAAAAAACTGCTTCCTTAGATCTAGTTTCAGTCTGCTCTCTTCTACTTAAAAACCCTTACCATTTGTCCTATCATCCTATCACTACAGGCATTTTGTTTGCTTGTTTCATTTGTTTAATTGTTTGGGGTTGTTTAATGTACTGTGATCTAATTATTTATTTTACTTAATTTTTATTTTATTTTCCTAAAGGGTCTGAAATTTGAAGAAATAATGTGAGCCTCAGTTAGTGTATAACTACTGAGACTTAATGTAGATTTACTCTTTTGGGAAAACACAGAAGCTGTATGGGTGTGGCTGATCATATATCTTGGTGGTTCCTGCATCAATCATAAACAGACAGAACAGCCTTTCTTACAAACATATGTTAAAAAAGGGAGTTGTACATCAGAGAGGAATAATGGAAGCACCATTCACTTAGTGAGACTGCTTGCCATGTCCATTTAGGGATCTTGGCATGTTGCCTGGAGACTCAGGATCCTGCCAGTGTTCTAAAAGGGCCAAATAGAAACCCCATTAATGTCAGTAGAACAATCCCCACAGAATTACATGAACTTTAAATCAGGACAAGCAAGTGCTCATGTCAGTACTTTATCTGAGTCATGTGCAGGCCCGCAAAGGAGAGCAGAGGTTTGCAAGCTGGAATAAAACACTTCCAGGTCCCAGCAGTAAATCTCTCTAGGTAGGATGTGATGGTCCTAAAATGCACTGGGCTTTGTTTTATATTGGCATTAATTAACAATATGAGCTGATAACTTCTAGCAGACATGCTGAAGAAAATTATATGGACACAAAGACTCCTGTTTATCAAAATAAAGTAACTTGCAGGAGTTATAAAAACTGTGCTTCCTCTCTAGAAGCTTTATAGTTTTCATATATTTACAAACATTCCTATATTAGAATTTAGTCCTATTCTATAACTAAGGCAGATTTTAATAATTCTTTTTCACAGTGAAAATTCTAATGGTGTTGTGATCTCTTTCCTGTGAACAAAACACACATGTTTCTCAGAAGAAGATAAAAATACAATTGAACAGATGATGCAAACTGCAGCTTGACAAATTGCCATTAGTAGTGCAGAAAGGACACGTATCTACTCTGACTAGGTACTATCTTTAGTCTTATTACCTAGATCTTGTTTATACAGATTTTGGAATCTTTTAATATAGGCCTTAGATATAGCTGGGAAAATCAACTTTCAGAACAACTGTCATGCAACAGGGCTTCATCAATATCTATAAATGTCTGATGGGTGAGTGTCAAGAGGATGGTCCAGGCTTTTTTTCATGATCCCCAACAATAGGACAAGAGGCAGCAAAGAGGAGCTGATGCACAAGAATTTCCTCCTCAACATGAGGAAGAACTTTCCTGTGCAGTGACCGAGCACTGGAACAGATCACCCAGAGAGGGTGTGGAGTTTCCCTCACTGGAGAACTTCCAGAACCATCTGGATGCAATTCTGTGCCATGTGCTATGGGAGCAGCCTGCTTGAGCAGGGAGGTGGGACCAGATGATTCACTGTGGTCCCTTCCAACCTCAACCACTCTGGGATCCTGGGATTCTGCAACAGTAGCTGCTGTAAGAAAGCAAGTGCCATCTAGTGTAGAGTTTGTCAATAACGGGTGCAAGGAAAGAAGAGGGAGAGGGGGTCATGTGAAACAGTGTATGTATTTGATTTATTGATAGATATAGTGTTGAAATTCTTTTGCTGTACTGGAAGTTTATTCACAGTTTAGCCTATAATCTCTTCTTTTCTGCCAAACATCTTCTGAAAATTGAAATTGTGAACAGATGAGATAAACATCATTAACAGAATTTCAGTAAGTATAAAATACAATTGTAATATGCTCACAAACCAGAATATTATTGTTTTACAGAAGATCTCTGAAACTGAATTAATACTTATGAAATAATACAATACAAGAAAAGTACATAATTGGCTCAGTTTTAAGAGTAATTGCACATCACATTGTGTTATCAGATCTACCAGTGTCCATCATGTTTGGGCATTATTATAGACAAAAAAAAAGTGTCAAAGAATGAATAATGTACCTTACAATGGGGTAAATAATTAGGTTTGTGTGCTTACAGGAGATCAGAACACTTTTCAACATCAAAGAGATTAATTCAAGAGCTAGAATGTACAGTGAGATCAAGAAAAACTCTGGAATAAATTTCCACTTCTTCTTATTTAGAGTGAGATGTTAAATTTTAAGAGTGGGTGCTATGTAATAGTGGCTGATATCTTCTGTGTCCCAGATGAGCTCTACTGTCACCAGGTGAGGTGAAAATTATTTCTCATTTCTTGTAAATGTTCCATTTAGGAGAAGTCCTTCTTTATAAACTGAGCTGAAGCAGATGTGCATTTACATTGGAAAAAAGTCCCAAAGAGATCTGATTATGACTGGTCAGTTTGCTCCCAATAAATTTATCCAGCCTTAAGATATATAGAAAAATCCCTCAAAAACCAAACCAATAAACCCCAACCAACCAAAAATCAAAAAATAAAAAAAGCCAAACCAGCTCTCCTCACAAACCAAAAAGCAGCCAACAACCCATACCCCCACCAATAGCAAAAAACAAACAAACAAAAAAAAAAACAAAAAAAAAGAAAAAAAAAAGAAAAAAAAAAGGAACAGAAAGGATTTTCCTTGACTGCCAAGTTAAATTATCTGCTATTGTAGGTTACTCATGACATAATCTTGTTCATATATTCATATTTCCCTTCATTACACCCAGTCCATGTCTGCAGGGGTTTTTAGTCTTACTTTTAGGTGCTGCTTCACAACTTCATTTTCTCATGGTTAGAAACAACCTTCTAATTTACAGTGCAATTTTCAGACCAAATTACATACCTTTGTTCTAGCACTGATACTGTCTTTTAGCTTTAATAGCTCTTCCCTCTCCCTTGTGTTTGTTCCCAGAGGGGCTTGCAGAGAACAATCATCTACCCTCTTATCTTGTGTTTTGCTAGGCTAAACAAGCCAAGCTCTTTCAGTCCATTCATGTAAGATAGGCTTTGCTGTCTCTGCACTAATTGTCTTTCAAAAAATTTATCAGAAGGCACACTTACTGGAAAATAAAGTTTCAGTGTACGCTGCAGAGCATACAGAAAGCCTTCCACATTTGTTCCAGACCTAAGCCTAAACATTTGCATGAGAAACTGGTTTAAATCTACAACTAATTAAATCTGTGAGTCAAAATTACAAGCAATTTAAGTTCAGTAATAATGATGCTACCTTATATAAAGAAATTTCTACAAAATTAGACTAGTCCTAACACACTGTTCAGCAGAAATTCCATGCTAGGGTGGGGATGCCTCTAAAGAGAGGTTGGGCCACAGAGGATCCCACACTGTTCCAGGGTTACTTTTGATGGACCATGCTCTAGGGAGGAGTTCATTTTGGTGCACTGAGAATAAAACAATGAAGGAAAAACAATGAAGCAGAGAGTTACAGAAATAAAACTTTTACATGGGCAGGGCCAGAAGTAGAAACTTGCATCTTAAAAGTCTGCTTTTGAAGTATGCTGAGGACGCAAACCAGGGATTGGGAGAGACTGTATAATCCTCGGCACAAAAAAGAGAATCTGAATCCCAACAGGAAAAAGGGAAGGTATTAAACAGAAGTCGAGTTTCTGAAATGAAAAGACAATATGTTTCCTTAAGTGTTAGTTCAATTGTTTGTTTTTCTCTTTTTTTTTCTTCCCAGTCAAAATCTGCATCAGTTATTAAAAAATTATTTTAATCAGTCATTGAGGAAATAGTTTTAAATTCTCTGTGATGAGGCTTCTTTGTCTGTCTGACAACCCAACAATCATTGAGGATATTACTTGGGATCAAATTCCCAATTTAAACATAAAAGTACTATACTTAGAACCTCAGAATCTAAGCTTAACTGCTGTTCTGCAGTGACTTTAATCAGTTGTTATCCAAGTTTCCTACAATGTGTAAGCCCCTGGCTTCAGAAGAGCATGTCCACGAGGACCTGGATTCAGAAAGGGCCACTTCTCTATATGAGGCTCAGCAGCTCCAGCAGTAAAAACAATATAAAATCAGGATTCAGTTCTCTGAGTGAAGTTCAAACAAAATCTGAGCTAGTTTCATTAGTTTGTTAATTAATCTCCTTAACTTTATTGCTCTGCCCTTCATGTCTTATCTTAGTTCAGCCAATGAAGAGAAGCAGTTGTTCTGCATTACAGACCATCCACACTACTGAATCTCTTTCTGTAATAAGGCTCTTTGCTTTTATTTGCTTATATTGAGAGTGGTGTGGGCGGAGCCAGAAGTAGAAATCTACATCTTAAAAGTTTTATTCTGAAGTACACTAAAGATACAAACTGGTTTAATACAACCACATGATAAAGCTTTTGCAGAACTTTATGGTTGCTCCAACTAGTAGCTGCTGTATCTTTGAAATATTTTATAAAGTTAGATTTTGGAAAGAAATTCTTCCCTGTGAGAGTGGTGAGGCCCTGGCACAGGTTGCCCAGAGAAGCTGTGGATGGCCCACCAATAGAAGTGTCCAAGGCCAGGTTGGATGGGGCTCTGAGCAACTTGGACTAGGGGAAGGAGTCTCTGCCCATGGCAGGGGATCTGAAATGAGGTGATCTTTAAGGTCCCTTCCCTCCCAAACCACTCTGTAATTCAGTGATTTCAAGGACATTATACTCTTAAAATCTAATCTTGGTAACATTTTTTAATCCATCTGTGTATGTATATGCTCACTGTTTTACTACTGTTATATATACTGGTGTTCTACTGACTCTCAAAATTTTATAATTTCTTACAATATTTGATGATACATATTCATTTAGCACAAAAAATAGTGGAGATGAAACAAGCAGTCATGATAATTTATTGTAACAGGATCTTGAAACCCAGCTCTTTAAGCCATGTGCTTATACAAGCATCTTTTTTTATTGCTATCATGCTTTTGTAGCCATCAAGGATGTTGTTTACATGGACAAACTTTTTTCTTTATTTTTCTTTTTCTTTATTTTTCTTTTTCTTTAAATTCTAATGAAATCAACTTACTAACAAAATGTAATCAAGGGTCCAAATTATGTATCTGATTTTAGAAAGTGTTTATACCATTACTAAAGTATGAAAGGGGTTTAGTCACATCTCAGCTAAATCATAGTTTTCCTACAGCATTTATAATTTGTTATGCATATGCATATCCACACACACATATACACACACACACATATATATGTATAGCTTTTACCAAAACCAGATAAGTAGAAAGTAAAATAAAATTGTCTTCTAATAGGTCTCTTATTTTGGATAAGTCACTCGTTTTGTGTAGCTAAATGGGAGAACTTCAGGACTAATGAGGAAATTTTCGTTACTTCAATAAAATACCTGTAGATGCCTCTAAACTTTTAACTGATTTCATGTCCCGTAATGTATCTTATTAAAGATCTGGAGATATTATCCCTTTTTAATGCCATATTTATCTCAAAAAAATGGATTTATGCTATACATCTGTACAAATGTTTGATTCTATTTCCAATACGTAGGAGCTCTTAGAGCAGGTTAGGCCCCTTAATTGTCTGCAGAATTGTATTTCTGCTTATCATTAAACACAGAGACAGGGATGGAACAAAACAACAAATGAAAGAGCAATCAATGAAAAGGAGATAAAAAATCTTTAAAATCTCAAAATCTTTTAAATTTAAACAGTCATGATCCCATAATAAATTTATTCGAGTATAGACACCTGCCACCTGAATAGTATCTGTAAGAAACAAAAAGCCAACCAAAAAACAATTACTGTAACATTCTAAGCAAAAGTTTTAGGCTAGACATTGCTAAGAACCCTCTGTGTAAGCTATTTAAACCTACCTTGTGTTCAGTGTTGTCAATATTTGTTTGTTCAGAGGGCAGGCTCTGGGCTAAAGCATCTTTGTACTCTGATATTGAATTGGAAAAGTAAAGTTATCCAGGAAAAGGTAAAAAGGTTAAGAGGGAAGTTGTGGTTTGTTTTTTTGTTTTTTTGTTTTTTTTGGCTGAGTTCGTTGTTTTTTTTTTCCTGGAATGTCTTATCCTGACATCCCCTAAAGGATTCATTTCATAGAATTAGAGAATTGTATAATGGTTGATGAGTTCAACACGACCTGGTTCAGAAGTTTGGTGTGCGCTGGGAGCCCAGAGCCCCCCGTGTGCTGGGCTGCACCCAAAGCCCTGTGGGCAGCAGGGCAGGGAGGGGATTCTGCCCCTCTGCCCCGCTCTGCTGAGACCCCACCTGCAGTGCTGCTGCAGCTCTGGGGTCCCAGCACAGCAAGGACAGGGAAGGTACTGGAGAACGTCTCATATGAGGAAAGGCTGAGACACCTGGGGCTGTTCAGCCTGGAGAAGAGAAGGCTCCAGGAAGTCCTTACAGTGATCTTCCAGCACCTAAAGTGGACCACAAGAGAACTGGAGAGGGACTTTTTACAGGGGCGTGGAGTGATGGGACAAGAGGGAATGGCTTCAAAATGAAAGAGGATAGGTTTAGATGTAATGTTAGAAAGAAATTATTTACTGTGAGGGTGATGAAGCCCTGAGACAGGTTGCCCAGAGAATCTGTGGGTATCCCATCTCTGGTAGCGTTCAAGGCCAGGAATTCTGGGATTCTGTGACTGTCAAGCAAGCAAACATAGAGTTCTCAAGGCTCAACTCTCTATTGCTAGCCAAAGTGATCAATGACCAATACCACCTGCATTTTTTTGTTTGATTGCTTCTAGTCCACTACCTGGTTGGATTTAAGTCACCTGAAGTGGCATTCCAGTTAACTGCTTCAATAGTTAATGTATTACGGAATTGCCTTTTTCCTAGATAAACAAGGCATTTCGCTACATATTTTTTTCTCTCCTTTCCTTTGTATACTCTTTACACACGGGGCAGTTAGTACATGAGGCAAGTAAGTAATCCTTCTCCCCACCATGGGCTTTTTTCTCAATGCTGAGACAAAGAGGAGACAATATTAACCTTTGAACAGTTCAATATCTTTGTCACTGAACAAGAAGGGTTTTCAGTCTTTAAAGCCATCAGTGTGTTACATTGTATGGTGTTAAAGCTATATAACTTTGTATATAATAATTTATTTAAACTTTATGCTTTGGACAGAGGAAGTACATCAGGAATCAGCATGGAAAAAGAGGGTAAGTGTAAATGAAAAGCTGAAAGACCAATGAG
This sequence comes from Pardalotus punctatus, assembly GCA_013400915.1. Taxonomy (NCBI): domain Eukaryota; kingdom Metazoa; phylum Chordata; class Aves; order Passeriformes; family Pardalotidae; genus Pardalotus; species Pardalotus punctatus. The sequence continues at coordinate 182,962 of VZTX01016521.1, forward strand.
GCTGCAAGCTACTCATGCTCCCTTTCCTACTGCAGCCATGCTGATGTCCCCTACCATGACAAAATGAAATTTAAGGTCTGCTTGCCTTACTAGAGTTAGTTGCATTTTATCACCTACTGGTGATGACTGGCTGGTAATAAAGGTTCAACGTTCATATCTCAGTGAAATTCATCTTCCTGTGCTTGCTTTTGCTTGATTATATCAAGCCTAGGCATTCAGCCATCAATCTCCATAACTGGGCTTTCCTTCTGGATGAAAAAATAAGGAGTAGGACAAAGATACTACTTTAATCTTGAATAAACACTTGACTGTATTGATAAAATCAATTGGAAAATTTAGAAGGAAATGTTTATATAGAAAATATGAATCTTCTAAAAGTGCAAATATACTTACAAACCGCTTTTAATCTGCTCGGATAGTTAGATATCTTCATAAAAACAAGAATTAGTGAGATTGGAAACAATGTACAGTCTTATACTTTGCATGAGGTAGTATCACTGGTGGGCACTTTGTATGATAATGAACGTGTAGGAGACACCTAAATTGATCCTCTTGTTACTTTCTTCATTAATAGAAGAAATGTCAGTTTACAACTGTTCCAAAAAAGTCTTTTCAAAATATCTAAAAATTCTTCTATTGATTATGTATGCAGACATAATATGAGGATTTGAACCTTCCTACTAAAGCGGTCTATAGAAGTGATTAGGATTTTCAGTTAAAATATTTATTTCTCTGTTAAAGGTGTCACAATTTTGACAAAATTAGCTTTATTAATTAAGAACTATAAGTATTTCCCACCTAAATTGTAAGAAACCTTGAACAAAATGGAGGTTGGTTTTGTTTCTTTGTTTCTTTATTTATTTCTTTTTCTTTTGATTGCTCAAGCTGCAATCTGAAGATAACTTATAAACGCATTATAGCAAAAGAAAGATACTTTACCAACAGAAATTTATTTTATATTCATGTAATTTGTAGCTGGACATAGTGAAACTCAAAAAATCTAGGTTCAGCACATGATAAATAGTGTCTTACAGGGTGGACATGAAGTGACAGATTAAATCATTCACTAAGGTAGAAAGAAGAAAAGTGAAAGATATTAAATTTACATGATACCATAAAAATAGACAATAATAGAGATTCAGCAATAAATTTTAGTAAGAGATGCAAAATTAAATTATTCATACACAGGACTTGACAAACCATATTTGCTTAATTTGATAAAGGACACATTCATGAGATTTGGTATAATTTGGAAAATGTCTAAAGGAGTCCCAGAACTAACTTTGCTGATGTAAAGAACATTGTTGCATGAAATGCTACAAGAGAGTCTTTTAATAGTGAGCAAGGACTTATAGGAGAAACAAATATTAATGGCAAAAGACATATTTCTCTTGAGGGAACTAAATGCATGCAAGAGAAAAGACAAACAATAAAAAGAAGGTAAATGAAAAAAGAAAACATAATGAGAAACAACAAAAAAACCCACTCAAAAACTCACCAGAGACATAGAGGGACATTAGTTACTTCTGTAAGTTTAATGCTATTCAGGGGATCTATAAAATCAAACCACAAGGAGTTTTGATCAGTGCCAATAAACAAGACCTGAAAAAGCTCTTTTTGGAGATTTTCAGCAAATCTAAGGTGGAACTAACTAAACCAACAGGCAGGTCTTTTTTAATGAAGCAGTCATGGATGATGTAAAGGTTAGCTGGAAGTAGCAAACAGAAAAATTTTGTACTTTAGCATGTACATATACATTTGTAGACTGAAATATAACAGCTAATAACACAAGTTAGATTAAATGTTAAGATATGTTAAATAAAACCATCTTCCTCATCAGGGTAAAAAATTATGACCATTTAAAAGATGACTTTAAATGACAACATAAAAACTTTAATGACAACACTCTCATGCATCTAAGAAATAGGGATAATAGGAACCTAACTTTTCTCACCTTGTGCAGAATAGCATTTTAGTTATTGTATTAAGGAGAGAGAAAAAATGTTCTTATTAATTATAAAATAATTGCAATAATAATTTCAGATTTTTTTTAAAGAAAACCCTCAATATCAGACATACCTTATTTTTTAAAGAAAATTAAATGTCTTAAAAGATTAAAGCCTCATGGATAAGAGGGAAAGAATTACTGAAAAAATCAGAATTGAGATCTGAAATAGAAACAAGATGGTACAACCGTTCTTTTTTTAAAAAAAATGAAAAAATGTTGTTTCTTTTATATGACATGTATGTTCAGTGTTTGCTGTGGTACAGAAAATGTGGGAGGTGTTGCATTAAGTCCAAGAGTGAGTCAGGATGTGTTCTAGCACTTTTTCCAAAAATATTACCTTCAGTAGATTTGGAAAAATGTTGCACAAAAAAAAAAAAAAAAAAAGCAGTCTGATGAGCCACCCTTTCCAAACACAGGGAGTATAGCTTAACAGACATCAGAGAGGCGCAGAGGAGGCACCATCACAAAAAAAATAAAGATGTTCACATCTCTGAGAGTTGAATTTTGCCATTCTCCCAAATGTGTGTTAGGTGTCAATTAAGTAGATTGGATTTTCTGTACCATGCTTAGCACATGCTTGTGAGTATATGTATAAATAAATAAAGAACACAACTAAAACTTTTAGTTGTTGTATCTTTACAACTAAGTACCAAATACAGTTGTTTGAGGGATTTTTTTCCTGGTCTTCTTCCTGTTAATGTGTTCATTTCACTGTGATTAAAAAGTATGGCAACTGAACAGCAGGAGAAGCTGAAGGGCGAGGGAGAGAAAAATACCGATTTTCTGGAAAATCCCTAGCGCAACTCATCCTTTTTCCTTGCCCTCCAGCCACCTGTTTGTTTGCTCCATCTCCTTTTAGGTAGGTGCAACACTCCAGTTGTTGTGGTGTGTCAGCTAATAAGGTTTTTTCCAACATTTGTAGGATAAGGGACTAATGACTGCAATGCCTGCAGGACAGCTAGCAACCTTGTTAGACAGATATATTTGACTCCCATTGAATAGGAAGGCACTGAAAATTAAATTCATCTGCAAAGCTGCCTCTCATTTTGGAAAAAAGCCAATACCGTTTGTACACTGAAAGTTAAGAGATGCATTTTTTGTAGTATCAGGGAAGTGCTACTATTCAAAAAGCACATTAGAAGAAATGTAATCGTGTTTGGCAAAAATTGAGTTTTATGTAGTGAAAGTCAAATTATATTAAGAGCATTCAGTCACCATTGAAGTTATCCCTTTATTTGAACAATGTGATAATGCTTGTGTGTTTTTATCTACACAGTCAGAAATAATAGAGTTTAAACTCCAGCAAAGAATGGAATAATGCACTCTAAGATTTCAAAAAATCAGTCCATTGAAATAAGAAGGGATAATTCTTACTTATTTGATTGTTTATTTAACACTAGGGACTTTGTGTCTGAAACATAACACATTAAGGAAATTTTATCTTAATAAAAAATGTCTACATGAAAGCAGTTAAATGAACAGATCTTAATGCAATTTCAGATTTGTTCAGAAGTCTTTGCGATATGTAGTCATGAAGTTAGAATCCCTTACATGTCTGTGTATTATTACTTACTTTTCTAAATCCAAACTAGATGCATGAGTAGGTCTGTGATAATTTGGGATTAATGAATTTGGTCTGACAGTCAACTAAAACGTATCAGTTTTTTAATAGATAGAATTGTGCTTTGATTTTGCAGCATATGTTTTTGACGTAGATCCTGCTTTAGCAGGAATTCTCAGTAATGAAAGCTTGGATATGCATGGAGTAAGAACTGTATAAAAGAAATAAAATCTTATTCTCTTTGTATATTTGAGCAGACTTTGTATGCAGCGATTATTTTAGGTGGGATGAAAACAATTACTTTTATGTGCTTTCTTTGCAACTGTCCTCTCTGAACATGTAGAAAGGTTGGCCCAATCTTTCTTAAGTTGCATAGAGAAAAGGTGAATATGTCGTTAACTATTCCCTTACACACTGACACCAGATGAAAACTCAATTATTGTCACTTTTTCATAACTAATTAAACATGTACATTTTTTTTTCCCCAGATGGTATTGCCAATTAATGGAAGAAAAAAATATATGATCTTATTTTTGATAGATGGAGATTTGGTATTTAATCAAACAGGTTGCAGGAGCTTGCTTGGTCCTGTAGCACTAGAAGTAGCTAGCAAAATTAATTTGGCTTAGTTGAAAGAAATGTTTTGTTACTTCAATCAGTACAAAATTTGTGAAGTTTCCTAACAATAACATGAAATCTATTTGTAAAGCAGATTTGTAAAAGACCTACAGTGTTTGGAGTGACATATGTCTAATAAACAATGTAAGAGAGGAGTTTGATGTAAAATGCATAAGCTGGCTTAAAAGCATTGCAGAATTTTTCTTTTTGCATTGAAGTGTGTGGCCTTCAAACTATGCCAGGCCTTCCTGGGGATTCAATCTGTAATCATTTCCAAGTGAACATAAAATATCTTGACATTTTTTCAGATTTTACTAATTTTGTAAGCATCTATGCAGTGGTACATCATGCTTGCTTCCAGAGTTGGAATTGTATACTTAAGCATTTTTGTAGAATGTTTTAGAATGAGAGACGGCAAGACTGAAAGGGATTACCGGAATATGCATCTACATAGCCATCCGAATTTTCCAAAAGGAAATATTGCTTATTCTTAACCCATGTTTCTCTAATCTGTTCTCAAAACACCTCCAGTGGCAGAGGCCCTATCTGGTCTCCTACTCATGCACTCCATATTTTCCCTATCTCTCCAATGATTGACTTTTTGCTTAATTTGAAAACTCTTACCAGTCAGGGTGTGGAAACAGAGACATTTTCTTCAATTTGCAGGTGACACCAATGTAAGAAACATTGAGAATACACTGAAGCACGTTATCAGATTTCAAAACAGGTGGTTAAATGGCTTGGGAAAAAATGGGGTGATGTATTGTAATGAGAAAAGTGTACTGCCACTATGAGCTATAGTGTTGTGGCACTATCCAACACTTTGCAGCCATCATATTTTTGTCGTGAATGTGTTTCCTGTCTTGCTCCTGAGAATATTATGCAAGTGTTCCTCTTTTTCCAGGGATACGCAGAACCTGCAGTCTCCTTCTGTGAAGGGCAGGTACCTACCTACGCACAGAATCACAAGTGGTAGTGTTGAGTACACAGAGCTGAGGAGCCCCAAAAGCAGCAGGGATTGTGCTGCATGTTCCAAGGAGCTGAGCACATCATCATTTCCGAAAGTAAAAATATCTCAACACTCAATAAACTTCTGTTGAATCTCAGTATATTGTTCACTGTAAGAGCAATTTGCTTTGAATGCGTCAAGAGAAAATTGTCCTTAAAAACAACGCAAAATTTCATGTACAGTTATGTGGAATTACGGTCCTGAGGTAACAATCAAATTTGTTTTCCACTAGGCCAAATGAGGAACTCACTCATCCTGTGGATCTGTGTGTTCCAACACAGAAGATTAACCAAACTCCCACATTTGTGGGTGTCTGAAATGCCAACTGCTGCGTAAGAGAATGCAATCTCCTGTGCTTACATTCCTTTCTACCTGTTAAATACAGTTCATCTTATTTATTTTTTTGTGAGTTAATGTTATGTGCATCCAAATGTTTCACTATGGCAGGCAGTGAGGTTTGACTTTTTCATCTGAAGACAATGAGCCCACTGAGTTCGCTACAATTTTTAAAGCAAGCTGTGATTATACACACATTGTGTTTATCGTGTAAAACTGTCCCAGGCTTAATCTGACATCCTATTCTAATCATGTCATGACTGAACGTATATAACTTTATTTCTGTGTTTCATATGGACAGACTGGAGAAAAAAGACCAGTTGTCACTGTTCAAATTCCTATTTTCCTTGATCTGTGTACTTCAGGTTTCACTTGTTACAGCTCCTAAGAGTTTTAAAGGTAACATCCAAAGTAGTGGCCTGGAAAATGTTTGTGACTGTGACAGAAGAAACAAGGAGACGCAAATTCATTTTGAATAATGTATTACTTTTTTAAAAGGGAAAACTGTGGAGTATATTAAGCTAATGATATATTAAATGAATTATATATGCTAATATATCAGTTAATGATATGTGAAATTTTACATTATCTTACATACCTTGTAGCTGCCACTCATCTTTACCCTAAATTTCTCAAGGTCTCATTGGAAGATTGTGGGTGTAATTATCTCACTATCAAGAGGAGTAAATAGAATTTTTCCCTTGATAGAATTTGTAGGTTAATTAATAGGCTAATAAACAGAAATTATATTTACTAAATATAAAAAGGGAATATCTTCATATTGACAAGACTTTGAACATCACTCTACTGTTTGTGACCATCACAATAAAAAAGAATTTTTATTTAGCTACACAGAGATAAAAGCCTGAAAATGGCTGGAAAATAGCTAAGTAGGACATCATATTTTTGAATACATGTTAATACAAAATGTACAACTTTAATTCAATTTACAATATTCAAATATATAAATAGATTAGAGGCAACCTTAAGTATTATGCAGTGAATAAGTCCAGCAATTGATGTTCAAGTGCAGTTTGTTTTCCGAGACAGTTTTTAATATTACTATGCCAAAAGATTTCTTACAGGGTACAGTGTAACATAGAAAGGCTTATTTATAAAAACATAGAAGGTCAAAAAATAAGGAACTAGATATATTTAAAATGACAGGTTTTTACTCTATCTAAGTAATTGTAACAAAGAAAGACTCATTTCAAGAGTTCACCCTTTGCCACTTAGATTCTCATGGAAAACCATTGCATTAAAATCTATAAATTCCCTGTTTTTTTCTCCCAAATATTACACATATATCAAATGGAAATAGCCACAATAATAGTAGTCTTTTGGGAAAAAATCTTCTTTAATATTTTTCCAACTCATCAGTTTTGATGGTCTTTTTTTGGTAGTTCAGACTTCTCTGAAGTCACTGAAATGTCAGTCAAAAGAGAAGTCTATCAACACTTAATTCTCTCTGATCTTTACCCTTGTTTGTATTTTATTTTGCCCAACACAACACAAAAGCATTTCATTTTTAAAATCGAAGGTGAAAATGGAAATTCTAGTCTCAAAGAAGGAATTGTGTGTGCAAAGTGAATACATAGTTAAGTAGAAGGCATTTACACTGTCATCTATAATGACTGTTTCAAGTTTCAAAGTAGATAGGAACACACTGACAATCTTCAAATAATTATAGAATCTTTGGGGAGCTTGTGATGAAAATTACAGTCAGCTACTCATTTACCTCTTATAAGAGACTATTGAAACAATTAACTGTTATTTTCCTCATCTAAACAAGCATCAAGAAAAGCATTAAAGTATTTTAACCACATGTGTGAACTATACAGAAAAATGACTTCGAATATGAAATCCTATTATAAAAGCCAAACTAGGGTTACATGGGTACAAGATAGCTGAGAAATTTTAGGGGAAAAACTGCCTGAATATGTACAACCAAAGACAGTACATATATACAAAAAGGAGATCCCAGTGAGATCAGTTTGGAACAATCATATTCACAATGCTCATCTGCGAAAAAGGCTTTTTGTTGTGAGACGTCTATTTAATTTATTAAAGTATATTTCAAAATCAGATGAAGTATGTTCATATTTCAAATACTGACTATTTAAAAATATTTTTTGTCTATTTTTTGACTTCTACAAAGAGATCTTTTAGATTAGTGTACTTTATATGTACTGCATGAAATAAACCAATTGATTTCTTATTGTAAAAAGGATTCTTTAATATTCCAGTGAAGTCACATTATAGAGATAACTGCAAACTAAGCTCTGTGCTTATCTTTACTGATGTGGCTGGTCTGGCTAGTTTCTCTTAATCATAAGATTAAGAGAGAAGAAATTTTCTTTGAAAAATATGACAGTAAAAAAAATCAGATTTTCTGCCTGATATAGACTTAATTCTTATTACAGTACCCCAAAAAAATGCATAAAACCTTTCCATATAAATCCATTCTTGTTTGAGGTGTACCTGCTGATTTATGAGATATGGCTGGATCCAGGTGTCCCACAAGCAGAGCACAAGTTGCTCACAAAGAGCGTGGCTTTCCTCAAACTGCTAGTGGAGCATCTTTGTTTGCCTGACATTACAATATTTGGGCTACAAAAGCCACTCATTTCCTCACGGACTCTTCAGACATGATTCACACTGTTTTCAAGCCAAAGATGTGTATACTCTTCTATTTTTCCAGGGAATTTTCAATCTGGGTACAGTAATGAAGTCCAAAGATGTTCCCTAGATGACTACTCTGACACCCACATATATATATATTGTCTTCTAAATTATTTTGACTTGAAAAGTCTAAGTTGTGGGTTTTTTTTGGTTTTAGCTTTGATGTATAAATTTCATCCACCTGGATATTATTGATATCCCTTAATTTATTAAAATGATATCACATGGCAGTCCACTGAAATCGGTTTTAATATGCTTGCTAAAAAAAGAAATGTTTTTCTAACCAACTAACATTGGTTATGCATAGAAGCAATAGAATGGACTCAAGGCTGCCAGGATGGATATGTTGGCTTGCCACCCCTTGGAAGAAAGTTTTCCACTGGCTGAAATTTCTCTTCTCCTTTGGAACAGCACAGATTATTTCTCTCAAATATTATGAAATCCATGAACAACTAACAAATTCAGTGCAGGTTCAATTTCAAGGTATTTTTATACTATCTCAATCATTACTTTTTTCACTGAAACATTAGTGGGGCAAAAAAAGCTACATAAATATAAATCCATAAAAAATGTAATTAATGCAACCAATCATACCCATGTTTAATTGTGATGTCTGTCATTGTTAAAATCACTTAAAGTAACTGTAAGAAAGGTAAAAAAAATCAAGGAAAACATTCATTAATTATATGTAATTTTGAGCACTCTACTATGAAATTAAATGTAGCTTCTTCCTTTCCAAAATTTTCAAAATATTCTCACTTACCTGGCTGCAAACATTCTTAAGGAAACATCTTTTATCTCTTTTATATTGCTTTTGGGGTTTATTTTAATATTTATTTAAATGAAATATTTTTGTGCTCTATACCCAGCTGGAAATTAAATTGCACATTAACGTGTGCACCTCTTCTCCTGAACAACACACAATCCAAACTTCCACACAGCTGCAAAATTACAGCACCAACTATTGAAATTTGTGTAGTACTGCTTCTTTGTGGTGACATCCAGGAAGCCACATATTACTTAAAAAAATATTTCCCTTTTGTTCCACACCAGTTATTGCACGGCAGATGTGTGCTGTACACACCTGGAAAAGACTTTGTGTAACTTCCTAGGAATTGAAAAGGAGGATATTCATGTATGAGAATGCCTTCAGAGGGTAAGACTTTGATCTGGAGCATGTCATTGTAGAGCAACAGGAAGATTTTGGTTCCATGCATTTCAATTCCTGGCAGCACAGTCACATGTTGCTCTTTACAGTACTAATATAATTGGCAGTTAATAGAAATGAAGTCCTAAATTCATTAAAGCTTTGGGGAAAAGTACATTTAATGTAGAATTCTTTTGTAATGTTGGAGACAATATTTGCGTGATCTCCTGAGCTCTATCTCATCATGACATTTTCCCAGGCTCTTAGAGTCACATTTCCCTATCCTCTCTAATACTTTTTGGCAGAGTATAAGGAATATAACATGATTTGAGTTGTCACAGTGCAATGTGTCCTCAAGACAACTTTGAAAACAAAAGAACAAAGTGCCATGAAACAGACTGTGGCTTTTCAGTGGGAAATAGGAGGGTTTGTGGTGTGTTTAATAAGCAGGGAAAGTATAAATTGAAATAACTTCTCACTGTCTTCCTGACTTGTATATTTTTTTTTACAATAAGCAGTGGCATATCCCTTCGACTTCAATGAAACAGTAACAGTGCAGTCTAAAGGAGTATATGCAGTTCAAAAATAGTCTTGGGCAACCTCTTAAAATGGAGGGAAAAAAGAAATCTCCGCATGCAAATTTATTGCTGTTTATTGTTGGCTTCGAAGCAGCGAGCATGTAGAGGTTTTGAAAGAGGTCAATGCGGTTGACAGTCAGTTGCAGCTGGGTGATATATTCTCTTGCTTTTTGAAATTTTAATTTATAATGGTTATGGAAGCTGTGAAACGGAGAAACCATGAGGGTAAAGTCTCTCATTATCTCACAGGAGAGGTACAGCAGAGGTCCTGCCCATTCAGATCTCCCCTTTCCATCTTTGGTGTTTTGTAACCGGCAGAAAAATCTTTCTCCACAGGTCAGAGCTTATTTTCTCCATTTGCACTCAAGTCTCCAGGATCTCCACTAGGATATCTTCCTTTTTGCTGGCAACACGAGGATTTGGCTGTTCAGCTTCAATGATTTGTACCTTGCAATATTCGGGCAATTAAGACATGAACTATTCATTCATTTTGATGGTTTGGGGGAGCTTTTTTACGAGTTTTTGATACTTAATATCAACTGTACATTGTTCTGTACAAGATGATATGAAACACAGTGAGAAAAATTTTTTTTTCCTGTTATATAATTACTAATATATGACATGCTACACACTACAACAGGATCAAGGGGGGGGAAAAAACAATGTATAAAAACCTGTTTTCTTTGTTTAAATCTCAACCACTAATTAGTCCTAGGAAAAGAGTTCCAAATGCTAGTCAGTAACACTGAAGACAAGTTTATAATTAAAATTGGAAAATGGGTAAAGAAAAGGTACAAAAGACAGAAGAAAGGAGTGGAAATTTTGCAAGTGGTACAAAAAAAGAAGCACTGATAATCTAAAAAATTCGGATGTCAGGTACAGACAATTAAATTTCACTGTTTTTCTAAACCTTAATATTTGAATTTATTATTTATTGGAGAAGAAAATGCACTGTCTTTCAAGACCAAGGAGGATGGATCATTAAACAATTGAGACATTTCCATCACTAGTGGTTGTATTATGGGTCTATGAAGGTACTTAAAGTTGTGGACTCACTGGTCTAATGCGTTCTCTTTCCATTGAATTTGCTGTAGTTTTTATTTTAAAAAATAGGTTTCATAGCTGAAATTTTAATCACTGTTCATAACAGAAATTGTATTTTCTACTTTTAAATATACCTTTTCCTTTCAAATGAGACTTTAAAAAAAATTATTATTCTCTGTCAAATGCCATGATATATTTTCTTCTTCTTAAATTACTTTGACTCCTAAAGAATCATGATTAGGCTTAGTGTTAGGACAAAGCCTTTCAGTCCAAAACAGGACTACATGAATATCAGATAATAAAAAATACTAGTGTCCTTCTGTCATTTCTCAGTCAATTATCACATGCTGTAAATACCTTAATTTCTTTAGTTTACTCAGTGAGTTGTCACTCTCTGATGGTTGATAGTACAAGTCTTGTCTTGAGATAATAAGAATAAAATTAATTCAGGGATACTCAAGTTTTATGAAAGAAAGGGGTCACTTTCATATAGTGGAGGTCTGTAATTTTTCTTTTCCTATGGGTAAATTGCTTTAAAAGCCTAAGTTGAAGGGTGAAAACTTTGGGTGTGATACATGAATTATCTACAATGGTCAAAAACCATTTAGATGAGAGAATAGGAAATATTAAAGAAGCTAAACTTAACCTTTTTAATTGTTAGGTTAGTACTGCCACTAGAAGATTTTGTACAGAGAAAAGTAAAATTTGATTTCAGGAAGAGAAATGAAGGCTTTGAGTCACCATCCTGAAATCCTTCTAAAACTGAGCAAGTAGTTTTTTCTTAATTATCTGAGCTACAAGGTCTCTATTTCATTCTTATCATGGAAATACAGGCCCAATTATTTCACACTTTGATTGAGAGTTTCTTCATTGCATTTGGGGTGAAATATCAGGAGCATTCACAAGAGGTGATGAAATACGGTGGATAAGGAAAACAAACTCTTATTTCCTGAAAGAGAAGGAAGTGCCTCTTATGTCTGATTTACACAGAAAAACAACAGAAAGAAAACCATGGAGGTTCTTGGAGTTTGTTTTAAAAATTATGTATAAATATATTTTGTTTCCCATGGAACAAGCAAGAAAAAAGGTCATATACAAAAATAAATATTATAAATATGTTAATGTGTGTGTATAACAATATTTGAAAGCATCATGAAAACAGGGAAGCTCTACAGCCTTGATATTTTAATTAGTAGAAGAAATAACCTTACAGAACTAAAAATGTGACAGTCTCTCTTTGTTTATTTGTATAAAATAATTTGTTAATGACTCATTTGATAACATAATCATGTTGGAATCACATGATTTGTCAGAACAATTTTACATTAAACACTCTTCCCTCCATCAATGTTTACCTAATTTAAAAAAAAAAAAAAAAGGTTCTATTTTAAACAATCTTTAACTAGTTTTCACTGAATAAAAAAATTTTTAAGAATGAAAATATTGCAGGAATTTTCACAGTTTTTATGTAACAATCACTTTTAGGCAAAAAAATAAGCTTGCATTTTTTAAAGGTTCTTTTACAGAAAAACTGTGGTTTTGGCGTTGCTTTTGTATGTTTGATTGGGTTTTGGCTCTTTTTGTTTGCATTTTGAAACAATCCCTCATTTATCCACTAAAGTCTAAGATAAATCATTGGCTTATGCACAGTCCATTTTGCTGTAAATATATTTTTATTTATATCAAAATATTAGAGTTAGGTTTGTGAAGAAAAAAAAATAAATTATTCTGTTCATTTTATTTAGGCAAATGAATCTTGATAACCATTATTAATTAACTCTAATTAATTCTTCCAAAGATTGGATTAAAAATAAAATGTGCAGAGATTGGACAATATAAAATATAAGTGGACTGGGAAAGTGCAAAATTCTGTGCAGCTACCATTTAGGAAGCAACTGAAAATATAGTGGGTTTTTATCTCAGATAAAATATATTTCTGTTCTCGAAGAATATGTAACATAGTTACTAGAAATTAACAAGTAAATTACTTAATTTGTGAAATTAACATTACTTTAGTTGGTCTCATATAATTGTTGGATACTTGGCCTTGCTGGCAATGAGTAATCCTCAGATAAGACTTTAGTCTGGTGAAACTCACTGGCCTTCTCTCAAATAACTCACATTTAGAAAAATTATTAAGCTCATAAAATAATTTTTAAAATAAGTTTTTTCCAACCTCATTGCTATTTTCTTAAAACTGGCAGCCTCTTTATCCTTTAAAACAGCTATTATACCGTGTCTGTAAGAATGAGTAAGGATCTTATTTTTTACCAATATACGTTAATAAGAGTGCTTTCTCTTCTATTAACAGAATTCACCAAATGGAATTTAATCTGGGTTAAAATTGATAAGAAAAAGAAAAAGAAACTCTCCAAATGACTGAGCTTGACAACTTCATTTCAGGGATGCGTTCTTATTCACGGAGCATAGTGAAACCTTTGTAATTTAAATATTTGCTAAGAGTTAAGCAATTGCCAAAGTGTTTTCCCCTGCTAGGGAAGAAAGCCATATCCAGAAAGTTTGATAAAAAGAGTATTGATATCAAGCTGAGTCTTTCACAGGGTTCAAAAGCTTGTCTCAAAGCCTACAGCCAAAGCTTTCAAGCTGCTTTCTTACAGCTTTGCTCCTCAGGTGCCAACACACTATTTTTAAAATTCAAGGGCCTAAAGATCTAAAATAATTGTAGCTATATTATTGTTTCATGAGCATAGGCTGAAATGATCCATCATCTTAGCCATTCAAAAGATCAGACCCCTCAAGGTATTTGACTTACAGATGAATTGTCCCTTGAAAAATGTCTGTGACAAAACTTGGTGGGCCACAATTACTTCAGAGACATTTTCTTAGAAAAACCAGTTTTCTGTTGCCTCTAAAATTCTTTGGAATTTTAATGAGAGACAACCAGTGAATCTTACATGGATAACGAGGTGAAACCTCTTTTCTCACTTTCATTTAGGACAGAATTTAAACCATGAAATGAGGCCCTCCCATTTCCTCATGGGTTGTTGAATCTATAGCTGTTAATTACCATCCTGATGGCAGTTATCTTTAGTATTATTATTGCTATTATTATTAATAAATACTATGATAATTATAATAATGATAATAATGCTGTAGTGAAAATTCTATATTTTCAGAATGTATAAAGAACATAAAATAATTCAAAAATAATTTAAAGCATCTGTTTCAGGTTTACATTATTATTAATGAGAGTATAACTGTGACTTTCATCATTTTTAAGGGAAACAAATTTCGAAAGTGGTTTTCAGGCTGTGACTCAAAAATGGAAATAGAATCGGTGCCCAATTTGGAGATGCTTAACAAAAAATTAAAATCCATAGGGTTGGAGTAACAGCACAGGTCACCCATATATAACTTCTGTGGTTTTAAGGTCTGTGAGAGAACATTTTTTCATTATGATGAGGAGCAATCAAAGCACGTAAGTGCCAGAGAGTAAGATCTCTGTTTAATTTTACAGACCAAAACCAACAATATAACTTTTGTTCAAGTATACTGTTGTGGTTTTTTTTTTTTACAGAATCTATTTGCCTATAGTAGTCAGTATATTATAAATAAAAACTGAATAACTCTTTCACATAATTCAAAATAATTACATACAATTTTTGAAATAACTGCACTGCCTTCATTTTGTTTCCACTGATAATATACACGAGGGGTTGTTTTTGGTTTTGTTTTTTTCTTCCCCAGTGAATTTAATGGGAGCAGGTATATTTTTGGGAGTTGCATCTGTTAAATGACAGCTCAAGGACATTTTCAAGTAAACTATGCAATCCTTTGAGTAGTCCTTCTCTATATATAAACACAACCAAAAAATAAAAATACTTTCTGCTTTAAAGAGGGAACTTTGACTACTTCAGTCAGTGCCCCAGGCAACATATTCAGGTAATTTTCTTCTCTGATTTTTTGTGGGTTTTTTCATATTTGTTTTTTTTTCCTTTTCTCTGTGTGTATATTTCCTATATCACAAATGATTTAGCAAGTGGCGTGTATTCTGTATTGATTTTCAAAAGAAGCAAATGAAGAGAACCAAGTCCCAATTTTCAAGGAGGTTTCACAAACAACAACATTTTTCAATAAAAGTAGGGTTTATTTCTTAAGCTTTCTTTTGGAATTATCTGATGGTATGTGATGTAAGTTAAAAAAAGACAGTCCTTAAACTGAATGTGATTTCACAAGGTTTTATATTATGTTTGAAAAATCTTATCAGAAATGACAAACTCACACTGAAAAATTTCAGAAAGAGTGTTCAGTTAATATCGCTTTAGAAGTAATATGTCATTTGTATGGTTTTGGTTTGCTAGGCCCCTAAGACATATAAACATGAATACAAGAAAAGATAGAAATCAATCTTTCTAAGGCTTAACTAGAAGGTAGCAAATAATTAAAATTTCACTGTTATTTTATTAATTAATAGTAACTCCATTTCAATTACGGGGAGATTTTTTGAGATTGATTGAGACCTTGATAATTGAGATCTTATGGTCTCTGACCTTTATCTTTACCTACACGGCTTGAGAAGCATTGACAGAGTGTGTAGAACTGTTCACTTTGTTAAACCGTAGTGTCTGGAGGAGATTTGAAGTGCACTAGTAAGACATAATAATACATTCAAACTTTTCTTCTTTCTCTTGACATTTGAAATATCAAGAGTGCTACATAATCATTTCCGACTCCTTTTCAGGGGTTCTTGACATATCTCAAAAGTAGAAAAAGTAACAGTGCATGCAGTTCAAAACTGAAACCAAAACAGCCCCATTCCAATCCATGCCAGGTCAGTAAAAGATGGTTGAAGGTTGAACCACAATCTTTTGCAATATCATATTCTAACTTGTCCAGAACTTTTAGGATTTTACAGTAAAGGAGTTGAGAATTTATTTTGCTTGAATTATAAAAAAATAGAGGAATACAGCGGGAATTTCTGTTGCGTCCATGATACCTGCTGTAACTGCAAAAAATCTATGTACCTGCACTAGCACAGGTTGCCCAGAGAATGGGCCATCATTGGAATGCCCCATTCCTGAAAATGTTCAAGGATAGTTCGGATGGGGCTCTGAGCAACCTGCCTTAGTGGAAGGTATCCCTGTGCATGGTAAGAGACTTGGAACTAAATGATGTTTGAGGCCCCTTCCAACCTTACAGATTCTACGATTCTGTGATTTTATACATGCAGGACTAAATATTGAATTGCATGACTTGTGTGTTAAAGTTTCTGATTTCAATGGTGGGCAGCATCCTGTCTTGCCTGAGCTCTATCTTAATGTTTTATATGCTTAAAGAGAATAGAATTCTCAAATACTATCTTGAAAGAAACCTATGAAAGCACAAAGTACTTTTGAATTTTGTTCTGGGTTAAAATAAGTGCTCTGGAGCAGTGCTTGCTTTTTTCCTTTTCAACTCCTGTTAAAACTTTCTCTTTGCCTATGTTGGCAATGAAATTCACAAAACTTTTGTGATTGGTACATAATGGGAAGTGTTCCAGATGGTAACATCAACTTGATTAAGAGAAAAAAAAAACCCCAAAAATTATTGGGAGTGTCTGGAGAAGTTTAGAACAGTGTTCTGAGTCAATTGCAAAGATTTCCAAGGTAGAGCATAAACATTCTTTCTGTTTGGAAAAATATACAGATAAGGAAAGGCAATGAGGATTCTAGGGCACATGCCTTGGAAATGAAATGGGTTTATCTCAAAAAATTTGTCCAGTCTGTTTTAAAATGTTAGAACAGCAAATATGATACAATCTTGCTCATGAGAATGAGAGGTTTTAATTATTTTCTCTACTTTCTTTTTTGGAACTAACAAGCATATGGAATTTTCAACTGAAATGTTTTGAGCACCTGCAGGGTTTTAAATGGTTGCCTGGACTTGTTAGATGTGTTATATGGACATACAATTTTTTTCTCTTGGTTTTTCTTGAAAGCTGTTACCAATTTTTTTTTAAAATCACCTTACAACTCTATAGACCTCTGGATTTGTTGTCACTCTTACACAGCTTCGAATTAACATCGAATGGTGTGTGAGAACAAATCCAAAATCCCCTCCTAAAGAAACTACTCTTTTCCCTAGTCTATATATCCACATCTATAGTCTGTATATCCACAAATATTGATACTTAATACTTATAAACTGTTTATTTAAAAGGAAAACAAAACTATGGATCATTTCTGTCATGCATTTCATTCTATTGCCCACATAATGGTTGTAAAAGGATCATAGTCATAAAGTCACAGAATCACAAACTGATTTGGGTTGGAAGGGACCTCAAAGATCCTCTCGTTCCAGCCCAGCTGCCACAGGCAGGGACGCCTTCCACTGGACCAGGTTGCTCAGAGTCCCCTCCAACCTGGTCTTGAACACCTCCAAAGACAGGGCAACCACAGCTTCTCTGGACAGCCTGTTCCAGTGCCTCAGCACCCTCACAGTAAAGAATTTCTTCCATTATTGAAACCTACTGTCTCTCAAATTCGAAGCCATTCCCCCTTGCCCTGTCACTCCAGGCCCTGGTAAATCGTCTCTCTCCATCTTTCCCGTGGGCTCCCTTCAGGTACTGGAAGGCCACAATTAGATTGTCCAAAAGCCTTCTCTTTTCCAGGTTGAGCATTCCCAATTTTCTCAGCCTTTCCTCACAGCAGATCTGCTCCATCCCTCTGATNGTTCATCC
Organism: Pardalotus punctatus; assembly: GCA_013400915.1. NCBI lineage: Eukaryota > Metazoa > Chordata > Aves > Passeriformes > Pardalotidae > Pardalotus > Pardalotus punctatus. The sequence goes on from VZTX01016521.1 coordinate 200,624, forward strand.
CTAGCCTGGATTGGTACTGGGGTTGTCCTGACCCAGGTGCAACACTTTGGACTTGGTGTGTTAAACTATGGGCCACTTCTTGAGGTTGTCCACCTCCCTCTGGATGGCCCCATATTCAGGTGTGTCAATAGCACTGCTCTGCTTGGCGTCATCTGCAAATTTGCTTAAGATACACTTGATCCCTTTGTCTGCATCATTAATGAAGATATTAAATTGCACTGCTCCCAAATCAGACCCCTGAGAGACACCACTGGTCACTGATGTCCTTTGGGACTCTGAGCCATTGAGCACTAGCCCTGTGGTGTATAACACAAAGGAAAACACCTGGAAACAAAAACAAGCAAGTTTTCCAGCATCATTTGAAGTAATACTGGGAGAAAGCCAGTCACTTGAGATGACATTTCGGGTGCCTACAGTTGTAGACAACACATATGTCACATGTATTTTTTAAGAACAGAGTTCCTTAAAATCCATGTTGCTTACAATACTGGCATTTCCCTTTCTGACAGTTGCCTTCGAAACACACTTTGGGGTTTGTGTGTTGTCTGGTTTATTTCCTCCACTGCTTTCCAGCCTAAACACATCATACACAATATTAGCTCTGTTGGTCAGAGTGTAGTGCTAATTAACACCATGGTTTTGGGCTCAATCCCTGTATGGACCATTCACTTATGAGTTGAACTGTGATAAGGATAGTAGAACAGAACAGCAAAAGGAGAGTAGAACAAAACAAGATTTTACTCTTATCAGAGACGGCAGAACAGAACGGAATAGTCTTGTAGAAATGGACAAAGGATGTAACTTAGGCAAACAGAAATGTAAAATGCAAGCAGGATGCCAGCTCAGCTCTGCAAGGCTGACAAAGCAGAAGGTACGCAAAACAACAATATTGTGCTTACTCAAAAGTGAGGGTCCAGGAACAGCTACTTAAAAAGGGCACTGGACATTGAAGACAAAGCCCAAAGAGCCACATAAGAACTCCCAATAAGAGGTGCAAATAGATCAAACAAAATCAAAAGAAGTGGGGATGGCTAATGAATATGTGATCTGTGTTTAAGGTATAAACTCTGTTCATTGGATGCTCAGGGCACTTGAATGGAGGAAGGATCTCCTGAGTTATCAGTATTCAGTAGTAAAGAATGTCTGTTTTCTAATACCAAAAACTGCATTAGAAAATTTCTATCCAGCTGAGTTTGATATCAGGTGGTCCTTGCCAGTCTCTTCCAACTCAAAATAATCTGTTATATTAATTCTATTACTTTCTAAAATGAACACATAAATATAAACTTTAGGGTCTAAGTAAAAAAAAAATAAAAATTATTCATATTTTGAACAGATCCATTATTGGTGTTGACTTCATTGGGGAAATTTTGGAGTTCAGTTCCGAGTGATGTTCAGTGAAAGTCTGAACAGAATTCATGCTGTGACTTAATGGCCAGTCTGTGCCATTAGCTGTGCAGTACACTGCAATGAAGGCTGCTTTCTGTTAAGAATGGTTAAATAAAATAAAGCTGCCAACAAATTATTTATGTGCCTAGAAATTATTGAGATAAAACAATCATAGACTTGTCTTCTGGTAAGGCACAGAAAGGACATGAGCTTAGAACTGTTAGTTGTATACATTCTCAAATGAGAATCCAAAAGGCTATCTTATGTTTCAGTTCTATGCACATTCTTGAAATACTCTGAAATTCTAAAGAGTGTTGCAACAACTTCATAAAATACATGAAAACAGCCTTCATTTTTTCTCAAATGTGATGATTAACAGAAACTTTCAAAGTCATAAGGTCAGAAAATACATGCTGACCTTCCTCATTGCTCCTAAAATTTAGATCTTTTTGCCAATTGCAAGAAAGCATGCAATAATATCTATCAACATTAGAAATCTAAAGAAATGGAGAAAAACATGGAAGAAGCAATGTCAGGAATGAGTAAGACAAGACTCTTCTACATTAATACCAACAAACATAATTACCTACCTTCCCTACCTTACTCCTTATTTTTTAACATGCTGAGGAAACAGCAGGATTATGGGAAATTATATTGTTACAATGTACTGCTACTGCCTACAGTGTTCAGGGTGCTTTTATCATTTTTATGGTAACTCGTTTGAGTTTGTTTATTTGCTTCATTTTCTTTTTGTGAGGAAGATCAATTGAATTAAGACAGGAACTGGTATGCCTAGAAGTCTTCCCAAATTTCATAGGAAAAGTTTATCAAGATAGTTGTTAATGTTCAAATGTAAATCTGCCAAATCTAATATATTTTTCTTACTTCTCTTGTAGATAATTTTCATGGGACATATAAGCAGTTAATAATTTCATTAAAGTATTAGTTTTCCATTGTCATAATCTGTCCATCCTCTTTTTCAGGGCAGCATAACTTCAGCAAGACTTGCCTTTCTGGTCTATTTAGAGATAACATTTCAGTATTGAATTTAAGTACAGTGAAGTTACAGTAATCTGTATATTCTTTCTTTTATGTAGCAGAGTAACTACATGAAATTATTAGTTTATAACAACAAGCCGCCTTGAGAAATTCATATAGCATGAGAGAAAAGGCAGACACGAGTAAAGAGGATACTTTGCTTTCTTTTGAAACTGAATTTCTGGGACTCAATTTGAAAATGTAATTAATCTTCCAGGCTTTTTGTTGCAGCTCTTTGATTGGATTTGCTGCACATTCTCAGCTAATGTATAACAAAATGTCAGAATATGGGTACTTGTATAATTGAAATTGCATTCATTTTATGATTCTTCTTGTGATTATGTGGCAAATAGGTTTGATGTTATACTTGACTTTTTTTTGTATTTTAAAAATTAAATTAGTGCTTGTAGGTATCAATTCACTACCAATGAAACTCTTGTAAAAAACTAAAAGGAATTTAATGAGAAGTTGAATGGAACCTCTTTATCTTTATTTTTATGGTAATATTGATGTTTCCTGCTGAAGTCATATATCTGTGCCTGGGTTTTGGTTGTTTTCTCAGTTACATGGCATCCATGGCAGTATTCATAGCATATGCTCTGGGTTCCTCAGTGAACAAGCCCACCTAGTAGTTAACACTTTAGTTCCTAATTACTTATTGGACCAAGCCAACTACTCCTTGGTGAAGAGGACCTGGTTTCTGCTTCAACTCTCTCCTTGTTCAGTCTAATTAAAATGTTTCTATCAGAGTTATTACATCTATTTGCTACAAAATATATATTTCTACATTTCTAATTATGGTTTAAAATTGATGCTGCCATTGCAGCAGAACAGAATTTGAGGGAAGTTATTCTCCACACTGCGCAGTGCTGGTGAGGCTGCACTGGGGATGCTGCAGTTGGGCACATCTTCTTCAAGAGGATCAGCAAGGGGTTACTGGATGATCAGGAGCCCAGAACATACCAGCCTTGAGAAGAAATGAAGGGATCTGGACTTGTTTCCTCTAACAAATAGCCTCACATTCCTTTGAAGGGGAATGTCAAAAATGATGGAGCCAAGCTCTTCTCAGTAGCAGCAAACTCAGATGTAGTATGAGAAGTGGCTTGGAAAGCAATTACAGAAAAAAAAACCTTCTCATCAGAAGGGCAGTGCAGTGATGAATAGGTTTTCCACAGAAGTCATAGCTCTTCCACCCTGGAGGTTTTCAGTACTTGGTAGGTAAAATGCAAATGTGACCCATCCAGTACAGGTCATATTCCCACTTTGTGTGTGGGGTTGAGCTACATTCACAAAGAGATTACCAATGTTCTGAACAATATTTTATGGTGCTTTGGTTGACTGATAAATAAAATTGACTAGTGGAAACAGTCCTAAAAGCATGTTGGTGACTAAAATAAATTTTAAACAAGTGTCAAAAATATTTTCACTTCCTGAATTTGTATATTACCTATGAGACTTTTAGTTGCAGTTGACTTGTTTGTATGTTTTGTTCCTAAGTAAAATTGAAATCAATTTAAAACAATTGTGGACAACTGTGAACTGATATTAAAAAATCCCCCAAATCATACAAACAAACATGCACGCAAGCAGTTTTTTAGAAATATGTTTATTCAACATTAAAAATCCTGATGCAATTTCCAGGACCAGCATCTTCTATTCTACTGTTCAGTGACTTGTAAACAATATTTTTAAGTACTGGAAGGGCAAGAGGAAAAGGATGACTCTTCCCTTGGATGGATCTGGTTGTACATGCTGCAGTGGCAGATGTAAAATTAAGGAAGACTAATTAGTCCTTGGTGTTCTCAGAAGTGGTGAGTGACTAATGCAAAGCAGAATTTTGGAAAACAGGATATCTATCTTCTTGTCACATGGCATTTCCATGGTCTGTCTGCAAGCATGTGAAATAATCTTAATGTTAAAACTTACCACAGAGATATGCTATCTTTTAAGTTTGCACTACATGAGTGTAAATATTAAATAGATGTTGGACATATACTCTGGGTTAAGACATAAATCTCATTTTTTTCTATTGTAATCATATATCTACCTTACATTTTCTGACTTTGTGGTAGTCAGCTAACCTCAAACCTTGCAAAAGAACCAGTGTTTTGAAATCTTTTTAGTGAGAGGGTTGTATTTTTGATTTTCCGTTGATATCTTTCTTCAAAACAAACTGCAATTTCTACCTTCACAGCTGCTGGACACTGTCCCAAACTGGCTGTTTTGATTTAAAATGCACTTGAGGAGCTGGTTTCATCTTTATGACTCAACATTCCCTTTAGATTAATACTTGACTTAATTCCAGACTGGCACATACAGTTTGCAATTTCTGAAGCCCCTAAGTCTTCACAGAAAATTACTTCCTTACTTCTATTTCTTCAGAGAAACCTCCTAGGTAGTTTGAAATCTCTACATTTGGCATATACAAACGATTTTAGAAACCTGTCTTATAAAAATAAAAAGCACTTTTTTTCTCATCCAATTTGTGTCAAATGAGCACAATGAAATATGCAACAATATTGAAAATGTCTGTCAGAGAATAAAATATCACAGAGAACAGAAGAAAAAAACCCTCTTACTAGCATGTAGGCAAATTTCTTTCTTACATTATACACTCGCACTGATTGCTGAGATGATGGTCTGAAGCAATGACATTTTCAGTCACAAACAGCCTCAGGCAAACAGAATAAACGAAATAAGAATGGCAACAAGATATCTTAGGCCACCTTTTCATGGAAAAGGAATCTTAGACTATCTACCATCCTGTCCAGTCACATCTTGAAAACTTCCAGTGATGAGGACTCCACCACATCTCTAGGAAAGTTGTTCCAGTGATTTACTCTTACTGCAAAAAAAATCTTTTGTCAAGATGAAAGCTCTCATGGTGCAATCTGGAGCATTTATCCCTCATTTTTTCTCATGTGATTCCTTGTGAAGAGAGAACTTCACCCTCTTTGAAACTGCTCTTGAAGCACTGGAATACTGTGATGACATCCCTCCTGAGAAAAGGAGAAAATACTTCATGTCTTTAGTCTTTACACATAGGTGAGATGTCCAACTCTTTGACCATCTTCATGACTCTCCTTTGTATCAACTCCAGCGTGTTCTTGTCTGCTTTGAATTTGGGGACAGGAACTGGACATGGTGCTCCGGGTGTGACCAGAGAGGTGCCGAGTGGAGTGGGATGATCCCGTCCCCATCTCTGCTGGCAGTGCCCCTGCGGAGGAGCCAGGACATGTTTCACCTTTGCTGCTGCAGTGCTGCCCTGCTGACTCAGCTGCAGTTTGTGTCCACCACGACCTCCACATAGCTCTTTTTTCACTTGATAAACATCATTCTGTTCTTGCTAGCTCACTCTTCCAACCTGCCTGGCTCTCCCAGTAAGAAACCTCTCCCTACTGAAATGTCCACCTCATCCCTCAGTTCAATGTCACCAGCCAACTTGCTGAGAATATTTTCTATTCCATCATGACAATGATTTATGAAGATGTTAAATGCCACGGAGCCCCATGTTTATCTCTGAGGGATCACATTTGTGGCAGGTTGCCAACCTGAGCAAACCCACTGATCTTTACTCTCTGAGCACAGCATTACCCAATTCCCTACTCAGCTCCCAGACTATCAATCCAGTCTTTGTCTCGTGAGTTTGACTAAAAGAAGGCAGTGGGAAACAGTACCAAATGCTTTGGTAAAGTAGCTGTAATTTTCTGTAAAATACTCCTGCTATAGTCTGCTGATTTATGAGATAACATTAAATTTGCACTTCTAAAGTAACTATACTTATTTTGTTTCCTGAAATTATAAATTATGCTTCTGATCCCATACTCAGTTATTAAATAGCTATAGCAGCTAAACTTGATCCAGGCTAAAATTAAGTAGGACCGATGAGTGTTTTCTGCAGATCTTTTGATCTGTCCGTCAAAGAGATGCTCATCTGTCGTCAAGATTTAAGCAAATAAATATTTCAATTTTTTAGGCCTTCAAATTACTGATGATGAAAGTGGCCAAAGTGAGGAGCAGACTTTAGACGGTATTCTAAGGAGATAAAAATCCTGCAGCCCCTGTCTCAACAAGAAGGAGTGTGTTTTCATTCATGAGCTGACTGAAGTAATTAGGAAGGAATACACCGCTCACTGAAGCATGCTGCTCGGAGTTAATAGCCTACAGAAAGACAAGCAGTGATCTAGGAGGCAATGAATTCCTGCTGCAGAGCTGTGGGGAGGGCTGCTTGTGCACAGATGGGTGGGTGATGCTAAATCATCAATAAGCCGTGATAAAGAGGCATGGGAATGTTGACTGTTGGTGCATCCCTCAAAAGAAATATAACGCTGAAGGCTAAGTGCCTTCAGTTTCCCCCCAAAACTCCCAGAAGTATTACATGTCCTGAAGGCATTTGCCTTTTTATGACTGGTGCATTGATTTTACATTCCATGTGAAAAATGTCATCTTTCCAAACCGTTTTATGATAATCTTAGTACTATAGAATAATTTGAGCTGGAGGAGACCTTTAAATGATACCTGGGACAGCCTATTCAAGTGTTTGACCACCTTCATGGTAAAAAATTCTTCCTTATAACTACTGTGAATCTACCATCCTTTAGTTTAAAACCATTACACCTTGTTTTATAACTACAGTCCCTTCTAAATATTTGTTCTCGTCTTTCATCCCCTTTAAAGTATTGAAAACTTCAATAAAATCCACCTGGAGCCCTCTCTTCTTCTTGCTTCAGACTGAGCAATCCCAGTTTTCTGATTTTTTTCATAGGAGAGCCTGTCCTCGTAAGAGATAATATCTTCTACTGTGATAACTTCTCTTATTAAAGTCATAAAGGCAGTTTGGAGGGGGTAAAAATACAGTTCTCTGCAGCTTGAATACAGTAATTTTTTTAACTATCCCTTTTGCTAAGATGCTATTAGGATGGAAGAATAGGGATTCATTCTCCACAATTTCAAGAATCCATCTACATTTTCAAGTAGAAGCCCATCAAGTGACTTTAATAAAAATGTAACCCTCTAATTCATCACATGTACTTAGCAATGACTTCAAAAGCATGAAAGAGACAAAGGTTATAACTGTGGGGAAAACGTGACACTATTTGTCCCCTCTCATTTAACCTCTAATTTTTTTTCTGTCACTCAGCTAGAAATGTTGCTTTATTAAGTAATACGTAGGAATCTTGCTTTTAGTAGGATTCTCTGTACTATAAAGACAAAGGTAAGAAAGGGCAGATATTTCTCTTCATTACAACATGTTTAAAAAGATGTTTCCTTTGATCTGGCAGTCCTTGATCCTCCCCCTGGGAGCAAGATGGCTGAGGGGTACTTCCTCTTTCTCTGCAAACATGAGTCCTTTATATAACAGAATCAGAGAATGATAGCTAAGATCTCCATTCACTTTTGACAGAGAAAAGACTTTCGGCCACATTTTAAGAGGAGGGACCAGTTACATGATCAGAGTTGATTCTGTTTGCCTCCTCATTGAAGAAAGAGCTCAAGAATTAGAATACTCTGAGAGGGGTTCACTGGCCATCTGCTTAACATATCTGAAATAAAATATTTCCTAAGACAAAGAGATATTGACAATCCAGCCTTACTTTTCGGACACTCTCAGCTAGTCTGAATGTTTAATCACAGATGCAAAGCTGACAGACAGAGTCTAGACAAGAACATGACATGGAATCAAATATGTCCTTTAAAATAAATTGAGTCTATACCATTCTACTTTTGATTAACACTTCCTTTGCAAGGTCAGAACTGATTTTTTTTTTCCTGTGCAAGGTAATAAGAATTAAATCAATCTATTACTAAAGTTTACTTGACCTGAGATGTTTTATTTTTCTCTGATTTGGATCAAATCTATTCGTGTCTTCTCTGAGCAATGTTTAGTTTTAGAATGTTTGGACCATTATAGTCTGAACATTGAAAAATAGTCCTAGAATACCCTATACTCATTTACATAGGTAAGAAATGACATTTCATAGCCTCTTAATCTGAAGAATAATGTAAACTGAGTTTTGAGTTGCAGATTAAATACAAGTAAACAGCAGAACCATCTTTAACAGAAAGTGTTGTTTGCTTGAGGAGGGTATTTTTATATCTAGATGTTCTTCCTCTGCAAACTTTATTTCCTGAAACTTCTCAATGATTTTTAACTCAGCTGAAAGTTTGGATTCTACATTCTTAACCAGAAAAAAATTCTTCCACTTCTGGTATACCTGTAACTGAAAGAGAAGCTTTGCACAGAGGAATCACACTGTTACCCAGCATATTCGTTATTCAGTGAAATGATCAGTATCCACTCAGTGTTTTGTTTTTTTGAGGATCTTCGGGTGTTAATTAAGTAATTTTCTGATTAAAAAAAAAAAAAGTAAACAGTTTTGCAGCATTTGATATACTGAAAGATTAGAATTTTTCCTGAACCTGAATTCATTTGGAATTTCACATTATGAGCACTTGTTAGTTTCATTCTAAGATTTAAAAAAAATATTACAGAGAAACTGCAAAAGTACATCTCAGTATAATATTACCTGATTGCAGAAAACTGTATCTTAAACACTTCCTGCACTTAAGAAGGGGAAAAAATAAAGTCTTGCACAGAACTAATTGAGCCTGGAGAAGAGCAGAGTAAGAATCTGTGAGAGTAGCAGTCTCGCAGACACCAATGCCAGTGAGGAAGGAAGAAGAGGAGATCCTGGAACAGAGATTCCCTGCAGCCCAAGGGGGAGCACATGGAGAGCAAACTGTGTCCCTGCAGCCCATGGGGGTGCAGAGATCCAGCTGCAGCCCCTGGAGCTGACCGGCATCAGAGCACGGAGATGCTTGAAGGAGGTTGGACCAGATGATCCACTGTGATCCCTTCTAACCTCACCTGTTCGGTGATTCTGTGGTTCTTGAGAATGCATTATGTGTAGGAATGAGAGGACAAGCACACACAAATATGAATTAACACCTATGGAAGCAGGAGGTTAAATGGCCCCAGCTTTGCTGGGAAAAACCTTCACAGTGCTAGTCCAAATCTGACATAGGGCAATTATGGATACCATTCATAACCAAGTCATGTTTTGCCATTCATAAAGTTATTTACAAGTTGGTTACTCATATGTTGCTCCTTTTTGTTATCTTCTAAAGTTCTTCTGAGGATTTTGATTAAAATAGAGGGTTTTATGGCTATTTGAGATGACTGCTATTCCCTAAGAATAATTAGAGTAAATGACATTAAAGGTTTGTATGATTGGAATACAGAATGCCACAAACAAAAATAGATATATCTAAAAAGTCTTGAGGCTCAGATTTTACACCGAAGTAAAGACAAGGCATAAGTGTCCAGCTTTGTAATAATAAGCAATAATAAAAAGAATATAATGTATTTTATTATCACTTCAGAAAGGATATTTGACTTCTTATCAATGGCATGAAATGAACTCTGTATTATTAACATCTGATAGTCTGTCCACATGCAAGGAAGCAGTTTTCTAAGACACCATGAATAAACCCAGTGCAAACAGTGAAACTGTTCTGTGAGAATTCAAGGTTATAGTAAATATTAGAAACTTTATTGTTCTTTTCCCAGTTAATTTTTCACAGCTCTTTAGCCTCTTCATTAACGGATATATTTATCATGAAATTCAGTATTAGCAGTTAGAATTTACTAGAAGGGGGTCACACTAATAACCAGATTACCTGCAAATTCATAGGCTGGCCTAATTAATATCATAAATAATATAATTTTTTGTTTGTTTTTTTTTTCTTTTTTGTTTGTTTGGTTTTTTTTTTGTTTATTTGGGTTTTTTTGTGTGTCACTTCAATGATATAAAATCCATTAAAAATTATTTTTAAAGCATCCAATTTGAGTGGAAAAGGATTGAGTTAGAAGAGCAATAGACTATATGACTTCATGTCTTAGTGAGCGTGTGACGGAAAATTAATTAGAACAACATTTGCAAGTGAAGGTTAGAATTTGCAGAATACAGAAAATATGCTTTAAAAAGGTAAAATATCACTGTTTTTGCTTTTATTCAACCAGGTGACACTAAACTAAAATCAGTTCTTTGTGTCTGAATTCACGCTGTAAAATAAACAATTTTTGTATGACACAGTATTAGATTGGTTTTCACTATGTTCAAGAGACTTTGAAAGTAAAGGGTATTTACAGAAGTTTTCAAAATTCAGTGTAAACTTTTATATCAATCTGAATAATTATCAAATCGTAGAGTTGTTAAGGATGGGAAAGAGCTCTAAGATCAAGTCCAGCCCTTCACCAGCACCGCCACATTCACCACTGAACCACATCCGTCAGTACCACATCCATGTTTCTTGAACACTTCCAGGTGCGGTGATTCCCCTTCTTCTCTGGGTAGACTGTTACAATGCCTGACCAGGGATATTTCTTTTTCCTAATATCCAATCTAAACATCCTCTGATGCAACAGTGCCTTTATTTTCCTGTCATCTTAGCTCATCTTATTTCCAAGAAAAGTATTTTTTTAAACAATGAAAATGGTTGCTCTTCACTGTTGTTCACTTGCAAAAATTAGCTGGGATCTGCTCTTCACAACTTATCAAGAGTACTCTGCAGTGCCTTTACATGTGGAGTAAATAATGACAAATAATCCAGGTAAGAGGATTTAATACTGAAATAATTCTTCTGCTTTCTACACTGGTAAGAGCAACCTGAGAATTTAATTTTCTTCTTATTTTTATATCAGCTGACTTCAGGGAAAAAAAAAAAAAATTCACGTTCTGACACTGAAAATTGGAATGTTAAGGGAGTCCACAGACTGAACATAAATGAAAAGGCATTTAAAAAGAGATGTAAACATCAGCTGTAAGGGTATTTTTCTTTTTCTAAAGATAAGTATATATGTGGCTAACATATAATAATGTAACAGCCATAAATGGTTCAACATTAACCACTCTAATCCAACCATATAAAATTCTTACGCATCTTAGCATGTCAACAAAAAAGTAACTCTATTATGTATTATATAAAAAAATTAGAGAAATTTAGTTCTTCTGCAACAGACTTTATTTTCATGCACTAATATTAAATCATGTAAATGTAGATTTCATGGGTAATGATGCTATAGACATCAGATAGAATTTTTAAAGTTTGAAGCTCGCACCAGTGATTGATGTTGCTGTGCTGTAGTCTGAAGAACCAGTACAGACACCAATGTTGTCAAATATTGCTAAGCTGCAATTAAACTCTCATGACTGTAAAAGGCAATAGGTTTAATAAGTTAAATATAATAATAAGTTAAATAAGTGGACCTACTTTAAAATATGCAGGTAATTTTTCATGTGTTAAGTGTTGTCTGAGTCTCTCGTGTAGCTTTTACACTTGAAGGTGTCTTTCAGTGTTTTCTTTTTGCTTGGGATTTCTGTAAATCTGAATTTTAAGAAATAAATAACTTAAGTCAGCAACACTACAGTTACAGTTCTCCACCTGTAAGTTTTGCCCATCTTACCCAATTAACAAATCATAATAATTTGCACATTCCTTCTTAATAGGGACTATTTCACCCAGTATATCATTAATAAATTACAATTGCAAGGGTTTGGGGTTTGTTAAAGCCTCTTATATTCTCAACAGCCACTGTTTTGAATTTCTTACAAATCTTATGCAAAAAAACCACCATGTTCACAGCTAGAACCAAGAATAAATAGATCAAGATCACAAAGCCAGATCTCTCTGGGATTTGTGATAAAGTAAGAACAAAATTAAAAGTATAGAAAATAATATTTTAACTAGAAATATTGATAATTAATATTATTAAACCTTCTCTTTTAGAATGTTGTGGCAGTTCCCCCCACCACAGTCACCTGTAAACATGTCCCTAAGGACTCATTCTGTACTGAGCTTATTCACTGAAGTTTTACGAAGGCCTTCAAAATTGAAACTGGAAGCAAGGTCTCCTTTCTAGCTGATTACATTAATTTCTTTCATAATCTGTTTGTCCTTTCTGGTTCAGTGAGCCATTAGTTCCTTTATGCAAAGTGAATCAGGACGGGACTAATGACACCTTGTTTTAAGAGTCTATAATCTGCTGACCAGGCCATCCACACTTAGGCAGCTTCCACTAATATTCTCAGGTGACAGGAGAGGTAAAGAGGGAGGAATAAATCTCCTCAGTGTGTATTCACAGTTGATTTCTCAAATAAAATGGGATTGAGGGGGTGATAAAGTGTGGAAAGTGAAGAAGTACGGCTTCTTTTCTTAGTGCTGTACTTTAGGGCAAGGTGTTGCTTCTGCTACTCTACTATCTTTTTTTTTGGTTGGGGTTAAACATATATATATATATACATATTTTAATTGCATGTAATGTTGATTATTAACAGCAAATTTAGCAAGTTCTTAACCTTTCAACCTTTACATTTTCAACCCTGCATTTCAAATGTAAAGGGAAGTCTGATAGGAGGGGAGAAAAAGAAGGAAAAAAACTCTAAGAAAGGAGAGTGGTTTCTAATCTGGCACCCTCAGATTTCTCATGACACAATTCCATTAAAAATTAGTGTATCCCAGAGAGTTCAAGAGTGCTGCATTTTGCCAAAACCCTAGAAAAAAATGGAAATATTTAGTTCAGAAGACAATTCTTGGATTTTCATATGAACAAAAGAAAGAATGCCCTTGTGGACATGACTCATAGAAAAATAAATCCTTTCCTGTCTTTAAAACTAAAGGTGCATGGTTTTCTTTATTGAGTAATGGAGGTTTAAAATATGCAGAAGTATTGAAAGTTTGCTTCTGGGCCCACATTTCCCTTCTGTCTCCTGCCTTTGGTAGCCCTGATGCTTGAGCTGAGGTTCACAGATAAACCTCATAATTTTAAATCACTGTTGCTGCAGAAAGAATCCATGTTTGTCCTATCCCTGTGCTGGCCTGGGCTGCAGAGGATTTTTTCTTTTTTGTTGTTGCTTACTTTCTTTCTTTTTAAATTTTCTTTTTTTCATTTATTTTTATTTTAATATTTTAATGGTTTGCACCATTAAAAATTGTTCATTAAACTACGGGTCAAGATGCCAAACCTTGGGAAAAAAACAAATCAGACATTCACAATATAATAAAGCATTTGGTTTACTCTAATAAGTAAACAGGCAAAGGAGAAGTGACGTGGAAAGCTAAGGTATAATGCCAAGCAAAACCAGCTTCTCTTTCCTTCTTCAGGGCAAAGTTGCTTTTATTTTTTTATTGCTTTTCTAGGAATTGTTGAATAGAATAGCAAGAGAATTAGGACCATTACATTTATGCAATTCTGAAGATATATTTCTAACTTTTTTTTTTTTTTTAAAGAAAGGGGAATTAATTTTAATTAGCCATGACAGAAACAAGTTTCAACAAAATGTTCAATATTTTTATTCAGGCCAGTATTTTGTACTTTCAGATAACTTATTCATTATTTAATGCACAAACCCTGCTTTCTGGTCCACTTCCAAAATAAAGAATTAGTTACCTATCACTACTGCAAAGATTGTTTTATTCCGTTATTAATGTAATCTTTAAAAAAATCTTCAAAACAGTTAACAAGACACAGATTTTTAGTAAAGATCTTAACAATATTTCTTATCTCTAACCTTGTGCTACATTTTGTTAGCTGGTTTGGTTTGGTTTAGATTTTGTGGGGGTTTTTTTGTTTGTTTCTTTGTTTTTCGGTTTTATTTGTGGGGTTTTTTTTGTTTTTTTAAATTCAGATATCTTGGTACACAATGACAATGAAATCAAAATAATTGTTTCAACATCAAGTCAGCTGATAGTTAAGAAATTCTGAAATAGTACATTGATGAAGGTGAATGCAACTCATATTTTATATTCTCTGAATTTCATTATCTTTTTACTTATTTCCTAACAAAATATGTTCTCTCATAAGGGACAGATATATAATATTTTTATGTCAAAATAATAGCAACCTGTGTTTTATGCATAAGGCCAGAGAAAATAAACTGTCTTGTGAACACAATCCACCAAAATTATTTGAAAAAGAGATCTCTGGAATGTAGACAACATATTTTGAAATAAAACAACAAAGCTTAAATTTCTTAGCACGTATTTTGTCTGTGAATGTACAATTTGACTGTATCTGAGAATTTGTCTGTATATTAAAAAATCTAAACAAAAATTAGTTATGACTGTTTTTTTTCCTGGAGTTAATGGTATCACATATTTTACTCTGTTTTTTTTGTTTCATTTTGGTAATATTTTCTTTAGGATTTTCATCCTCTCTGTTCAACAACAACAACCAAAAAAAAGTCACTGAAATATTGATGTGTAAACCCTTTTTTTATTATCCTACAGACTGAAATATTTTCAGCACCTTAGGGCTTTTATTGTGCCTCAAATCCATATGCATGTATGGCAAGCTTTTTATTATACTTTTCCTTCTACTGCATCTTCTCTGTGTGCTATCAGACATATTTTTCAATCAGATTGATCAAAGTGTGTTCAGAATATAAGTGTATTTCTTTACAAATTGAAGATATCCTCTTTATAAAAAAAGATGGAACAATATATACTCTTTTTTTTTTTTCAGTTCATGTCCTACCTTCCCAGCTTCGTTTTCACATAATTCATCCTGATGACTAAAGAAAAGCAATACAATCTTGGTGGTTTTTCTTTGGATAATTCTTTTTCTTTTTTCGTCTTTCAGAGTTATAGAATGTGTGTAGGGTATTTCAGGTTACTAGAAAACTGGATCTTTGCCCATGGCAAGAAAGTTGGAACTAAATGATCTTTAAAGTTCCTTCCAACACAAATAATTTCTATGATTCTATGATTAAACAGAGCTTAATCAAATTTGACCTGGAAAATAGGCACTAAACTGCAAATGTCTTAGCTCTTTAACTCAGTAGCTAAAACCCTGTAACTCACAAAAACCTCTAAATATATATCTTGAAATGACTTACGGGTATATCAGTGTAGCAAAAAAAAAAAAAAAATTAAAGCTTCTGTTTTAAAAATTTATTTAATTGGTAAAGTGCAAAAGCATATAGGTATAAGTATAAGGAAAAGAATGAGTATTTTGAAAACAGTAATGATGTCTGCAGCTAACAGATGGTGAAGCCATGTCAAGTTATTTCCTGGGTAAAGAATTATTTTCCTATATTGGGATGGTTTTCCCCTTCTAAATGGATACTCTACATAATCTGATTTTTCTTCATAGCTAATAACTATAGCAAATCCTCTGTTATAAATATCCATGACTTAGTAGCAATATAACACAACTGAAACTATAATCAGATAGAATTAATAAAAATAGATTAAATAATGGAATTTTGTGCCAGCAGTTCCACAAACTGAATTACTGGGACATAATGGTGTAGCTTTGTATTCTGAAGTCCAAGAAACTTAATTGTTATTGAATCATTTTGTGTGTTCACAGAATTGTGCATGTCAAAGACAAATTTGCAGAAAACACACACAAAAAAAGGGGAGGAAAAGCATAGCAGAACTCAAAGGTTAACCTGTCCTGAAAAAGGGATTCCTTCAACTCATCCCTTCCTGAAAGAAAACACATATATAAAACAACCTCAAAAAAACTCAGCAAAAATATCAAACAAAAATAACCAATATAGAATCATAAAGACACATAAAATGGTGCTTTAAGATTCTGAAATATAATCGCCACAAACTCTCCAGTATACGTTCTATTTTCTAATATATTTGCTCAACAAAAGATATGAGGAATGCACTTATAACTCTCGTGTGGTTTTTTTTTCTTTCCTTGAATGCTTATCTTCTGGGAACTGGACTTCCCACTAAACTAATTTCTGAAAGGTCACAGCTCATCCTGAAAATTAGTTTGTCCTATTTAAGTGACATAATTTTGGTAGCAATTTCTTCGTGGAATTTGATGTTAATTTTAAGGATTTGATCTTCACTGTAAAATTTGATAATAACTGTAAAACTTTTGCATCTTTCTGAAATCTGTTGGCATTAAGAGCAGTGTTTCAAGGCAGAAATTCTGTGTGAATTTTTTGTCTTCTTCTGTAGATTTTTCTTGTTGGAAAGATTATGCTTAGTGAGATTTGATGAAGTTATACTTGCTCTGACTTCTAATTTTATTTCAAAGGGGTTTTTATTAATTTTGTGGATAAATTTGTGGTGAGATCTGTGGATTAGGGCATAAGGTTGCTAAAATTCATTAGTACATTTATTTTGATTATTTTCAATATTTAGATTTGAAGGTAGAAAGACAGGTATGAATATGTTTATGTTTTTTTAAAATCTAAGTTTTCAGACTTTTCTGCACTTCTATGGACTATAAATACTTCTTTCATTAAAAAATTACATTTAAATAAAGTATTAGTAATATTGTTATTTTCCTGAATTTCACGGCAATTTCATTGTCTCTGCTTGTATTTGTTCAGCTGGTTTTTTGCAATCACTGTTTTTGAAACTGAGTAAATTTTGAAGGTAAGATGATAATTTGTAGTCTGAGAACTCAAATGCCTAAAAGTCCTTCAGGAGAGCTGGAGTGGCTCAGCCACAAGTACATGTTTCAGTCAACCCCTTTGGTAGCTGCTATTGAACACCACATAAAACACTGTGAAGTATTAGAGTCAACAAGGTCAAAATGAGTTGGTAAGTGAAAGAATATTCAATTATCATTTTCATGTTTAAAAAAAAAAAGAGAGAAAAAAATGTAGCACTTAAATGGAAAATGGGTTTATAGGTTTATTGTTATAAAGGAAAGAGTAATTTAAAAAAAAAAAGAAAAAAAAGGAAAAAAATTGTACAGGATTATTTATTGTACATTAAAATGCTAATTATACTAACTCAGTGTTAGTGATAATGCCAGAAGGGCATGAGTTTAAATTAAACCAATTAAATATATCCTAAAGGAAAGAAGAAGAAAAGAAGTTTTGCTTCTCCAAAGCTTAATATATATAATTATAATGAGAAGTAATGGTAAAATGTAAATACAATATTATACTGATCTATAATGGGAAGATAGTGCTGCAAGACATTTAAGGTATTAGATTTATATTTTAGAATGTATAATAATCTCTTATCTAATGCTCAGGGCATGTAAATTTACATAATTTCATACCTAAGTACAAAACAGTCAGTGAACATTGCTAATATAGAAAGTAAATATAGACACACTACACAAAATTTTAGAAAAAAAGTCCTTCTCTTGTCCCCTGTGGTGAGACACTCAGCAAGAATCCTTTGGATCCTCATTGTGGACAAAGCAGAGTTGGTGTCAGTATGGCCAAAAGTCCCTGTTAGATCAAATAAACTGTACTAGTTCAAAAGGAACTTAGATAATTTCCTTATTATAAGTGTGTGTACACAATAGATTCATCTCCTATTTTATACAGTTTCCAGCAACTTAGAATGACTGCAATGTGGAAGTTAGATATGACTTGGAGCAGGGAAATTGTGCAGAACATGAAACAAGGCTTAGATTCAGATTGGAAAAAGATATGAGTTTTTTTGCAAAGAACATGTGTTATTTTTATTCCAAACAAATTCACAGCTAGACCCTTCAAGTGGTTATAAATCTGCAAATTCACCATTCACATAATTCTGTTGTAATCACATTTTGCATTTAAGGTGAAATTTTAATGGTAACCTAATTTCTTTGGGGAAAACAAAATAAAATAAATCAGGACACACAGAAAATATATAATTACTTTTTAGACAAACTTGCAAAATTGTTAAATTTTGTATGCCCTTGCATGTAACTTGTTAAAAAATTTCACATTAAGTTTTAAAATCTTGTCATTAGGATGGACCAGAAGAATTTGCTGTTCTTCTTATGCATAATTAATTGTCATTGCCTGGCTTGTGATATCCGTGATGATACATTATCTAGAAAGAGAAACATTTGTCTTATTACTGAAGATTTAAGTGTTTCCACTTGCTTAACATCTGTGAAACTTTTTATGTAGAGGAATCAGCTGCAGGGTGGATTTAATTTTCCTCAAGTAGAGGGAGTGGGAAAATAAGATGTGTTGGCAGCATCCCCAAGTCTTTGCCAGCAGGATCCAGAGGCTCGTGGTGGGAATTTCTCTTTGCCACATGGAGTAGTATAACAGTGTCTTATATATGGAGTCCATTTAACATTATTTTTTAATATGTTTTCCGGTTCCTGCCTCATTCTTTTCCTCTCCCTGGGGAAGGAGTGAAAGCTGTTTCACGGCCCTGATGTGCCCAGTGGCAGGGCTGGAGCTCTGACAGGCTGGACCATGGGGACCCAGCCAGGGGGTGCCTGGGGAGCCCAGCTCAGTCCTGGGACCCAGCACAGCCCGAAAGCTCTGCCCAGGAATGGCAAACACACCCACAGCTGCCGACCTGGGACAGCAAGGTACAGTGGCGTGAAGGGATAATGACAGTGGCTACTGGTTGGATCATGCCACAGATGGTCTAATTTTTCCAGTTCAGGAAGGGAAGTTCCTTGTGCTTTTTCAAGGTTGTTGTGACACGGGTAAAGTGATTTTTGTCACAGAGTTAATGTGGTGCACGTCAGGCAAGAATTTGCTTGGCCTCTAGCAAGGCATATGAGGCAGCGCATTTCTGATGTATTCACTGCATCCTCAGAGAGGCATTCCGGGATTATTGCCCCGGGACCTGCAGTGTGGATACAGACGGCATTGTCAAGGTTTTAATAATAGTATGGGACTTCTGCAGTGAGGGGGTAAGTGCTCAGTAGTTGGGAACGCAGCCATTAATCTCTGTTTTTATACATTTTGAGAATAAAGATATTGGATATAATAAGACCCCAAGAGCATCTGCACAGAACAGTGGTGGACGTTATTTTCTCTTCGAGATAGAAGTACTATTTATAATTACCCTCTCCTGAGTTAGACAGACAGCTTTTGATTCATTTAATTGTATTCCTCTTCAAACCAATTTGACTTAATTTCCCCATAGGATATGCTGTGACATAGCATCAAATACATTCCAAGAATCCAGGCAAATCTTCTGCATGTCTTTATTATAGTTCTGCAATTGTATCCGCACCAGAAGAGTGATTGGGACAGCTTGGGATGTTTGGTGTCTATGGATTCATTATGATTCTAAGTTGCAAATTATTTCACTCCTTTCCAAGTAGCAGCTATTAGCATTATACATCATTAACAAATACAGTTACGTGAATGACAATTGGTGCTAATATCACTTTCTCATTCACACTTTTATATTTTATGGGTGCAACTTATTCCATGCTCTGCAACTTGGTTTCTGTGATTCCTTTCACCATTCACATTCATCAGGTAAACAAGTTTTGAACAAAGGTAACCTTTGTGGAAAGTTTCTTAATTGCTTTTTTTTAGTCTAAACTGTGCTTTGTTCCCTTCTGGTTTAGTTTCACAGCTAATAATTCAGCCTTGGATTTCGGAATACTCAAGTGACCTCCTTTTGGTCTGATCTTCCTTATGATTTTCTGTAACTGCAAGATGTGCTCCATAATTATCCTGCCCTTGAATATCTGGTATTTAGTTCTTTTGTTAGTTTATTGGCTTCAGACATGTAAGCCAGCTGCAATCCTCTTTTTTTTTTTTTTTTTTTCTCCATGTCTATGCTTCCTCCATCCTTTAACAAATTTTAATTCTATCGGTAACACCAAGAACATAAACTATGGCTCCTACATTAGATCAGACTAGAGAATCATCTTGCCTGGTCTTTTTCTGTCAGAGGTCAATATCTACAACTTCTCAGAAAAATGCAAAATGATGAACCAAATTCTATTTCCAGGAAAGCAAATTTTGAAGGATTGCAAAACATTAATAAAATCAGAAGGAAGAAATAATCCTTCATAATGTATCTCAGCTATTTCTCCCTCTTAATTAAAAAAAAAAAAAAGGATGACATTATCTTATGATTTAGAATAATTAATTTTTAAGTGCTGATTCTTTCTAATAAGTGATTGTGCCTGGCAGAAGCACCCTTGGATTTTTAAATGACCTTTGCAAGAAATTCAGTTGTTAATATCTGGAGACAAATGTTTAAAGAGGAACATAATTTATCTCTTGAAACAGATATGGGCCTAGATATATCCAACATATCACAGAAGATTCAAGTTTAGGATTAAAGTTATTTAAAATTATTAAAGAAAAAGAGGAAATAACCTGTACTTTCTGTAAGGTTTCCAGTAGTTTGACAATTTTTGAAGCTGTTAAAATATTTTTTTTTAATCCTTCATATGCATATTTAAACTGTTTCATTGCACAGAAAGGGTCTACTTCTTAATATTTGATTTGTTTAAGATAATAAAAAAGTTGAGAATGCTTAAAATTTTTGGTTCTTTAGCAAAATGTTGGAGAATCCTAAATGGTTATATATTGTGTATAAATATATGTCTATGTAGATGCTCATTAATAGTTCCACTTTCCACTAATGAAGTTTTAAGGAGTTTAATAAGCTGTCATGATTTACATTTTACATATTTTTAATAATAAACCTGGAAGAGGAAGCTGTACAGGCATCCAAGCAATATTATATAGACAACATCATACAGGTATATGAAAAACAGGAAAAATCTAATGGAAGCTCACTTCAGGACTGTAAAGCAATTCTGGGTGTCAAATAATAATTGTTATGATTCCAGCACAAAAGATAAGGGCAACTTCACAACTCCTTTTTACTATTATTGTTATTATTATTATTATTATTATTATTATTATTATTATTCTAAAAGCATGTGTTCAATTTCCCAGTGGAAGATGAAGAAAGATGACTTTTTCTCCCCCCCAAACAGAACAGTGGTTTCCAGCAGCTGTAACTGAATTTGTACCATATTGTTATTATTACTGTATGGAAAGTGCTGTAAAAAAAAAAAAAAAAAAATCAAGGGCATGCATGCATGGTAAAGCTCTTTTTTTGGAGGGGAGGGGAGATATTTCTGTGAAGAATAGAGAAGATAATGTCCTAAATCAAAGAAACAAACCTGTATACATGTGTATGTATGAAGAAAATGTGAGAATTGGAAAAGAAATGCTAAACCATTTTCATGTTCTTAGTTTGAAGAATGAAAGTACAAATTTGGGGCTACTTACAATGAAAGATAGGGAAATAATTGCATGAAAAATATAAATAATTAGATTTAAATATAACAATTCTTAGAGTTCAATTATAATAAAAAATACTAATGACATATTAAAAATAGATTCATAACCATAACATTATATGGCCATAAATTGAATGAGTGATGATCTGCATACTGAGGATGGTTGGTACTTACTGCCATTTATATCCATGTGCAAATATGCTCTTTTTCTTCTAGTTTAGGGGGTTAGTTGCATTTCTTTCTTGTTTGCTTGTTAGTTTTTAAGTGTGGCTACTTTTACACTTTGGTTTGGTTTGGATTTTTTTTAATTTCATTTTTCCATAATTTGAGGCTGTTGCCTAAATTGGTCCATAAACAGCAAAATATAAAACTTTCACCTTACAAAGCTCCCACTGTCAAGATGGAACTTAAAGTAAACTGAAGGAAACAAACAAATAAACAAATAAACAAAAAGCAGAAACAAAGGCTTATGGAGAAGGATTAGAAATTGGCAGAGAGATGTGACTCACTGAGGTGGGTGCTGAACACAAAAAAATGGGCCCAAAAAATCTAGGTGAGAACTTAATATACAAGAGAGCTCATTTGAATCAGTTTTTTAATCCTCTCAAATAATACAGTATAACTCAGTATCAGGGTAAAATACAAACTCTTTTGTAAGGACACCAGAAAATTCTGACTTTGGGACTAGCAATGTGATTTTTGTTAATGGATTTAGAAGCTGAGGTTAATAGCTGGGAATAGCAATTATTTTTCTGAAACAATCTGAGTTAGTTAAACATAGTCAGTGACAGCATGGAGATAATATTTAAGTCCCAGGACTAGAATACAATAATTCTTGTGTATCCAAAACATTACCTGGTGAAAAGCAGGAATGGTAAATATTTACCATTTGTTTAATGGAATAAGAACATAAACAAATATCTATTTCAAATGACCCATGTGTAACTTGTTACTTAGGAAATGAATAAAGGAAACTAATGAACAAAAAATTAAAAATGACATCAATAAACAAATATGAAGGTGGTTTTTTCAAATAAGATGATTTATAAATATAATCTCATATTTAGGTTTACAATCCACACTTGTTGATTCCCCTACAGGGATGTGTTTGGTAACAATCCTGTGAAATTACTTAGAGCTTTAACAAACAAGTGTTATTGCTGTAAGGGACTTAGTGACTTTCTTAGACAATTTGCAAAATATGTGCAAAATAGAGAATTTGGATATATTTTTGCCCCTCACTATCACTTTTGAGAGAAATTTTATTGCTGTGATTGACTTCAGCTGAACATCTTCCTTTCATTTATTTCAGCTGAGCTGTTGACTTTTCAGTTATGTCTCTAAATTGCAGATGGAAAAGTTTTTTCAGCTTTAGACTTTCACTTAAATATATAAACAAGAACATGTTGAGTTCTTGCAGTTGTCTTTATTCTAATATTTTTAAACAAATGAAACTGAAATATTTTTGTGCAAATTAAGCTGCTTTGTACGACTCAGAAAAATCACTTTTGCCTCATGCCTCCTGCAAAATCAATAGCACTTATGGATACCTTGAGAACATTCATCAAAACAATTACATTTTTATGCATTACATGAAAAATTTGGATAGGATTGGTCTTGGTAAATTATGATGGGCTACTCTATAAAAGCATAATAAATTAGAGGTTTCCATTTTATTTAGTTTTGACATTAATATGTTTGACCTCACTCCAGTCAGTCACCATTAGAAATATTTTTAAGATCATTGCAGTGGTTTTAAGGCAGCACTGTATGTTCCAGTATTTTAGATACAGAGTTGTATTTTTCATTTTCTTTAACAGCTGTTTGAAGACAACCAACAACTTTGCTGCAGAGAGTTAATATATTTAGCAAATAATCTTATGAAAGAATAAAACTGTTTCTTTAATAATATATGGATTTTTACTTTTGTCACTTATACCCACAGGAAAATAATGCCTAGTTCTGAAAACTGTTAAGATTGTACAGAGTGACTTTATTACAAAATAAAGAATTCTCTAGTAAAGCTTCATTAATGAACCCTGTACCAGTTGAAAACCCAGCAGTAATCCTGAAAGTTTTTTTTTCTAAGATGGAGGTTTTTACAACAAATTTATGCTTATTAATCTCATATTTCAGGTAGGCTACTGTTTATTTGCAGGGAGCAGAAAAGAATAATTGAAGTTAGGAGAAAAAATAACTTGGCTGGTGTGCTTTTGAATAGAAATTAACCATATCTGGACATAAGAGGTAGAGAAGATTGCACTCCATTTTTTGTTGCTACTTAAAAAAATGGAAAAAATCAAGTTGGTGATTTTTGTTCTACTTCTGATAGGATTTGAAGATGAGACTTGAGACAGGCATAAATTGACTCTATCTAAAGAGTTACTTGGGTTGATTCATTTTTCTTTCTCTGTAATGTAGAGAGGCCTCTGCTTTGCCTTCTATTTAGGAAGCACACGTATGAAAGCAGAGGAAAAAAATTTTTTGCATGAACATAGAAAATTTATTCCTGTTTGTTTCTACACTTGTCAGAGGTTGTATTTATTTATAGGGTTTTGATCTTTCCCATAGGACTTTTTCTTCTTCCCATGGGGTATTCAAAAACACTTTTTACTTTGTGTGTGAATGGAATAGGCATTTGAGCAGATGTTTTAGAAACCTTTCAAGGTTGGAGATCTTTGGAAGAGTCAGAGTTGCTCAGAGTCTGTATTTGATTCCTTGAGCTTACAAAAGCTGGACTTGGGCTTTTTTGTTAACCTGGAGAAGGCTGAGGGAGGACTAGTTTGCAGCATTTCAGTAGCTAATTGTTGGATAGAGGAGATGGTATCAGACTCAGACGTGAACAGTGAGAGGATATAATGCAACTCTCAGCAAGTGGCTGCAAGAGAAACCCAAGGGTAACAAAATCCTATAAAAGCATTGTTAGGCACTTGAACGGACTGTGTGGAGAATGTTGGTGTATTCTTAGAGCTTTCAGAATTTATTAGCCCTGAGCAAAACAACCAAAGTTTTGGTTAGTTTAATTTAAACCTCAAGCAGGAGAATGCACGGGGGACTTCCAGAATCCCTTCCAGATCTACAAAACTAATTATTCTTTGAATCTCTGTAAAGAAACACTTAGGGAGATATGCAGGCTTTTGTTGAGGTTTTTTTGATTATTTGTTTCATTTGTGCAAATAACGTACTACTGTGAAATGCATTGTCTGTGTGTAGTGTTCAAATGCTCTTTGTTTTCTTGTTACAGTCACACAAAATCGCCTGTGTATTTCTAATCATATTGGACTCCCTCAGAAAAAAACTGGTTTAGCTAATTGCTTCCTTACTAGGGCTCTGATGATAGCTGCAGTCACTGTGTCAGTAAATAAGTGCAAAAACTTTGTCCTGTAGGTTGTGCTTTTTTTGCTGTGACCATTGCAGCTCACATATGCTGACTGGTTCATGTTTGTGTGCCAGCATCAGGCTGAGCAATTTCATCTGCATTCAGATCACAAAATCAATTTTTTTGAAAGCCCTGTAGAAAGCATCCATTGACCACAAAATAACTTAGGCTGGAAAAGACCCCTGAGATCAAGTCTAACCTTTGATCACCACCATGTCAACTAAACCACAGCACTGAGTGCCACATCCAGTCATTTCACCTCCGCGGATGTGAGTTCACCACCTCCCTGGGCAGCCTATTCCAATGCCTTGCAACCCTTTCCAAGAAGAAATTCCTTCTGATGTCCACTATGAATCTCTACTGGAGCAAATTGAGGCTGTATCCTCTTGTCTTCTCACTGGTTTCCTGGGAGCACCTGGACCCACCTGGACCCACTCTCAGATTGTAAGACTGACAAGGTCTCCCCTCAGCCTCCTTTTCTCCAGGCTAAACACCCTCAGATCCCTCCGCTGCTCCTCATAGGACTTCTCTAGCCCTGGTCTTCTCTGCAGTGACTCCAACATCTCAATATCTTTCTTGAAGTGAAGGGTCCAGAACTGGACAGTCATTGAATCTATTTCCTACGTTAATTCTTGCTCCACTGCAGATAGAAAGTATGTAATTTCAAATGTAAAGATTTTTCTGTTTGTGCCTAATGTTAACAATCTTCTAATGGCAGCATCAATTGTGAACCCAGACTGTTAAATACTATATATTTTGTAATTTGTTTGATACCTTTCATACATACCATTATCCAGGGTCTTATTTTAACTACTGCTGATGGCAAATAAAAAGACCACCACTCTAACTGCGTTTAAAATGTGATTAGACTGGTCTTCTCTTCGCTTGTCATCAGCAGTAGTCGTCTGGTCTATGAGCATTCTGACACTTAAAAGCACATTCTGCAAGTGTGGTGTTGAGGGAGATAAAAAAGGAATTCAGCAGCAGTGAGCTATAAATTGCCTCACTTAGTGTACTCATTACCTCACAAGTCCCGTAGCACTGGTTCATTGAAATTCCCATCTATTGCCATCAGTAGCTGTGGAAACTCTTATCCAATACAAATATTGCATCAATTCTTTCCATCTTTTACCAGGATTGCATTTTGACAGCCGAATTTAATTCTAGCAACTTGTCAAAACCGAGATTTTATGCAAAGTATCCTCATCTTAGCATGATTTTACAGCTTTAAAATGCCTCCATTTTCTGTTTTCAAAACAGGCGAGAAAGAAAAACTCTTGTTTTAAGGTATAATTCGTATAGAGAAAAATAAAATGAAGGTTTAAAACAACTGGTGAATTTTAAACCTTTTTATATCCTCTCATAGAAGTATTTTGAATGTTGTTCTACAGTTGGATTGTAGATTCAATTATCTTGGAACCATTTTGCATATTATTGTTAGAAGAGAGTTGTAATGTTACACATTTTTGGGGTTTCTGTTAGTTTGGTTTGGATGTTGTAGATTTGGTGGTTTTGGTTTGTTTTGGTGTGGTTTTCTGGGGTTTATTTGAAAATGTGATCTGCGATGCCAGGCAAAGAAAGCACTAAATTTTAGTATTTTATTTGCCGTGTTCCTGATATCTGGCATCAGCCTGTCAGGAGTAATCTTATTATCTATGGGCTTTTGTCTGAACACTGAGCTTCATACTTTGCCAGTTAAGTTTGTCTCAAATTTATTCTCCTGCTGTTCTCAGTCTTAACTGAGCTACTGACAGAAATCTTTGCTAGTTATTTTCTAATGTCATGTTTTCATTAATTCTCTCTTGCATTCTTGCAAGCAGGCTGACAAGAATACATAGATCAGAAAGCCTGCTAGTAGAACCTCTCAGTTATGAAATCCCACAGTCTCGTTCCTTTATGTACTTTCCAATTGCAGTGAAATAAAAATAATCCAGTTATTAACTTAATTTTTAAACTGGCATTAAAGGAGAAAAGGTAACAATGTTCTGTTTAAATATTTTATGCATATGCAGTTTCCAGAATCACTGAGGAGAAATGAATGGTTTGTATGGCACTACACAAAACAGAAAACAGAGGAAAAGTGGTGTTGTTGGCACTTTTCTTTGTCAATCATAACTGGTCAGAGTTCTTTAACTCTATGTCCATTGTAATCCTTTAAATAAATTTGGATAGCACTCAATTTCAATTGTTTGTGGATTTTGCATGACATATTTTGATAGAAGCATTCTTTCCCTGTGCCATCAAAATTTGTGGGTTGGTGATCTCAGACAATTATCATTATCAGACAAATCGCACACTTACTGCAATCACTCCCTTCCGTCTCTGCTTGATGTCAGCCAGAGCTCACTCAAATCTTCCCAACAGAGCAAGTAAAATTCAGTTTTATGTTCAGTGGCTTTAGGGAAGATAAGAGGAAAATGGCTCAAGGGATGGAAGCTGTAATTTGGAAAGGCCAGAAGGTAGGAATAAGTGTAGCCTCAACTCTGAGCAGGACAGGAGTGTTGTGGGCATCAGCAGGGCATAAGGGAGCTGTAGGGAGACTATTTAACATTCTCTTCTCTAACGGGATTAGGATCAGAAAGTGTTTGATTTTACTTTCAGTTTCCTGGGGATTTCAATTACCAATGGAACCCAATGTTTATTAATTTATTTCTTTTTGGGGATATCCAGAGCATAAAGACATTGAAACAGGAGTCTAGTAAGTCTGCAGATTTCCAAATCTCTATGCAATATCTACTTCCCTTTTCCAGCATAGCATTTATGGGGAGCTAAAATCCCAAACATTTTTTCTATCCCAAACTCTTCTTTCAGTTTCCTTTTCTGAACCCTTATTTACCATTCTGTTATCTTATTTCTCATTTCTCTCCACTCTTTAATTTCCTATTTTCCCATCCTCCTAACCTGTGTCATACTCTATAAATCACTGATGACAGAAACAGGCCCT
This sequence comes from Pardalotus punctatus, assembly GCA_013400915.1. Taxonomy (NCBI): domain Eukaryota; kingdom Metazoa; phylum Chordata; class Aves; order Passeriformes; family Pardalotidae; genus Pardalotus; species Pardalotus punctatus. Next base: position 228,380 of record VZTX01016521.1, read on the forward strand.
GTACACAGTGAGGTCCTGGAAATACTTGAGTTTCTGGAGAAATCACTAAGAGAAAAATGTTGAACAGACATAGACATGTGTCAGCTGGGAAGCTTCCTACTGTGCAAGGCAAACATTTTTGTACAGATTTGCTTTTATGTGCATGTTCCTTGCTGTTGAACTCAGAACAAGATTGGTTTGGGCTTCAATCTATATTAAGCCATCTGAACGGTCTATGAGTTACAACTTGGCTGCCTCTGCACCGAAAATTTTCAGGGAAATCTTCCAGCATTTTCATGATTGCCTGAAACAAACACTTTTCTTTCTTTGCCATCATTTATGTAGCTCATCCTACCACCTGAGCAACCCTCCCTAAATCAAACTGGAGTAATCAGGTTTTTCCTCCTTTTCCTTTTGTTTTTGTTTTTGTTTTCAGAGCATTTACTTTGGCAGTTTGTTTTTGTTTTTTTCCCCACAAGATATCTTCAGGTTGTTCTCAAGTGATTCACTGGTTACCTGAGGTATTAAGGCTATGAGCTGGAACAACATGGAGAGTGAGAATGGAACTGGCATATTTGTTTTAAACTTGCAAAGTTTATTATTCTTCAAAAGGCCTTCGTCAGGAATAATTTTATCATTGAAAATGTTGTTAAGCACCTCAGCTGCCTAGGGAAGTGGAAGAGTGACCATCCTTGGAGATGGTCAAGAAACAGCTGGACATTGCACTTGGTGCCACAGTCTGGTTGACAAGGTGATGATCGGTCAAAGGTTGGACTTGATTATCTTGGAGGTCTTGCCCAGCCTTAATGATTCTGTGATTCTATGATTAACAGTTTCATTAGGTGAATGCCAGTGTGTATGTCAGAAATAAATTGTTATTTATGTGCAACAATTTAGAATTCATCATTCAAATTAATTGCAGAGAAAAAGAAACATTGTGGAACCTTTTATTACTTCGCAGCAGCAGCTTAGTTGCACATTTGCACATGCAATTATATCTTCAAAGGTTGCTGCTTCATAACCTTTTCAACAGACTGGGGGCTAATTAATTCTTAAGGAATAGTTCTCTGATCATAGTTGAAGGTGATCTGTCTTTTTTTGTACCTCAGACTGACTTGTGGTATTATGAAACACTGCATCTGGTTCTTAATAGTCATGTCATACTGCATTAAGTCATATGATGCTATCCTGAAAAGATTGATGCAATGACTTATCTCGTGTCATATCTTGATGTGTCAGTCAAGGAAGTAGAGCATATACAGATGGATCTTATCTGTAAAAATGGCTTGTATATAAGGAGTTTTAAGAAAAAAAAATCATGAAAACCACAGAATTTGAGAAAAACTGCTTTTGTACTAAGTATAATGTTTAGAATTTTCTTTTAGACAGTCATATCTTTGATAAGATATGACAAATTTGTTTAAAACTGGAAAGTAGGAGATATATGACAAATAAAGGATCCTTGCTGTAGAAAGAACTATTAGGGATCCATTTTGAGCAATGCACAACAGGAATCTTCTTCATAGTAACATTTGAGGCCCTAAAGAGATCTAACACCTTAAAATTTGAGAAATAAATGCAGTTTCTAGTGGGGAATATTCAAACCAAAACTGTCTTTTGGCATGTTTCTTCTTGTTTGATATTCCTGGTGTCAATACAAGAAAAATATTCACAAAGAAATTGGGGACAAAACCGGAAAGTTTTTTTTTTTAAATTTAATTTCTAAGATAATCAGTAGACGAAGTTATCTGAGCACAAACCAATTAAGAACTGCCTGTTAGGTCCTAGCGACTTTAAATATATAAAACTTCATTTTTTTTGGTAGATAATAAATTTTTAGGCCCATTTTCATGGCTAATGAACTGTTCTTTCAATACGCCTAAGTATGTGAGCAATAAACATCAAAGGCATTTTTGGTAAGGATAGTTGGCGTGTGTGGATTTGTCTTTGTTTCCTGAGCTGAAAGTTTTTAAGGTAAGGATTCAGTTATATAGGTTGTGCACAGTGTTTGATGGTGTCCATGACATCCAGCTCCACTAAGAACTTTTGAGTTCTCAAGAAGTAACAACGACTTAATGCAAATATGTAAAATTTTATTTTGTATAAAAATGGTTGTAAGACACTCAGGCCACAATTAGCCACCAACTTTAATGCCATGTCCTAGATTTTTGAAAGCCATTGCGCAGGAGGATTTCTTATTTCCGTCTCCTAATGCCATTTCTTCTAGTTATATTTTACTTTTTCTGTCATTAGAGCATTTCTTAGAGAATAGTAACAGCTGCTTGTGTTCAAGGTAAACATATTCTCAACTGTATATGTTTTAGCAGATATTCTGAAGACAAAAATGGCTGAAGGCAATGATGTTGATGGATATCCTGGTTAATGTGCCAATCTATTAATTAATTTGACTACATCACTGTAATTTGCAAGGAGCTGGTTATAAATGACTTATATTACAGATAAAAATAATGGAATTAAGGAGACTCTTCACAGGATTTTAGTCCTTTATATGAAAACAAAATATTATAGATAATAAGGGGGAAATTTGCACACAAGAAGGTGTTAATTTTTATGTACTTCTATAGAAATAATGTGGCAATAGCACATTTTTCATATTTTCTGTCCCAGTTTTTTTTCCTGCCCTGGATTTTATGGATATCACATAATTAGATCACCCTTATTTCCGTGTTCTATTTTTATATCAAATTTGAATCAATTTCTTTTGCTGAAAGAAACATTAGAAACAATGTTTTAGAACATCTCAGCTACAGTGACAAATGTGCTTTTAAAATACTTCAAGATTCTTGATTTAATTATAATAAATAAAAGTCAAAGTGGTTGATTTCTTGAAGAAAAAGCACATGCCCTTCATCTGCCCATTTACATCTGTAGCTTCTAAATTTTCTCTGTTTACTATGGCCACAAAATATTAAAGAGATAAATATACTGTTTAATGTAGAAATACACTTTTTAAAATGATTAATTGAATTTATATCTTCCTGTGGCAGTTACAGAATTAGATGTACATTTGGCCCATATTAAGATTTCAGGGTAACCAGTGTATGGAGAGTTTTTAATGCCACAAAATCAAGATGTCTTCAAGAAACACAGTGGTCATTAGATAATAGTGAGACCAAAGGCCTAACAAAGTAATGAATATTAAATTAAACTACCACAAAACTAAATGAATAAGTGGAAGTATTGTCCATACTCCTTCAGTTCTTCAGAAATCAACAACAGGTGAGCAGCAATGTAGGAGCCTCTCTGTGCAGCAGAGAGGATAGGTCAGATGGGACTCTTGTTCAGCACCCGAATGAGGATATTAAAAATTGAGTAACTTTTTAAATTGATATAAAAGCCTTACTACTTTATTCTGGCTTTCTTATAATGGGCTTTTATTTTTTCACAGAATAAACATATAAATCTTAATAACTTTTTTACCACATACTGTGGCACATCAAGTTTCTAATAACAAAAACTAAAAGTTATTATCTTTATGTGATTTAATGTTTCCTTTTGTTTATTTGGTATGGCTTTGATAATGGAGTTTATGAACTCCATTGTCTCTTGAGATTCCTACTAGGAAAATCTTATTGCCAGCTAACTAAATCTAATATTCTACCCTAAAAGCTGTTACATGATCTAGTATTTTCTTTTTTTAAAACAAAGATCTCAATAAAAACTTGATTTAGTCATTCTGCAAACACTGAGTTGCACTTTCTTGGCCTTTACCTCAAGAGATGCAACATTCCATAGGTCCCTCAGTCTACCTTTTTTAATTTTGTACTCAAATAAGAACGTGCTACAGAAGAAAATAACAACCAATAACCATCCAGGAATTTTAGACTAGTTTTGGTTCAGGTTGACCTGGGTTGGTTGTTTATTTTTAATTCTTTTGTAGTGGATTTAACTCCATTTCAGTCTTTGTTTTGATGACAGAAAAACCAATGTCACATATGGAAAGCTGATGTTTCACAGATTGAGAATGATTGCTCTACTTCCTTTGCTACTTCTCTTTGAAAGGCCTTTTGCCAAGACTCAAGAACAGTGATGTAACAGGTAACTCTTTATGTATAAAGAGGAATAGTGCATGAAGCCAAGGGTGTCATAAAGCCATGTCTGATTACAAAGGCCCAAGAATCTTGGTGCCTCCTGTCAAGTTAGTTGTACTCAGAACTGTACTGCAAAAGGTATAAATACTAGAAAATTTTGTGTTTTGTGGGTGTGCGTTACGATTTAAGTTGTATGGTTATGGGAGAAAAGGTAAAATCATTGGAAAATAAGGAATAATGTCTTTATTGTCCTTAATTGTCCTAATGTCCATGGGAAGAGACAGACTTTAGATCTCATTAATACCAATTAGTCTTCGGTATAATGTCTGATCACTTAAGTGGGAGGTACTACTTCGTAATTTGCTTGATTATGAAGGAAATATCTTGGAAGGAAGGGAGTACCATGATATATTCAACCACTTTCTGCTCTAACATAGCTTGTTTCAGTGACCGGATAGTTGAACTTCAGAGCAGATTTTGCCACTGTAACTGGCACTAAAATATTCTTTGATTCTTTACATCTTAGAGCCTCTAATCTCTGAATTTCAGAGGGTGACAATGATTTTATTGAGTCTTGCAGACTAATTTATCCTATTCAAAGTTAAGTACATCAGAATACTGATGTACTTGAAACTTGAATAAGTTTCCTCACCTCTCTGACATCTACAGTTGCATTAGCTGGTTATTTGTTTGAAGCTGCTGTGAGAACATTTACAAAAAAAAAGAGCCAGTAAAATATCTGCTTATTACAATTTCTAACTACTTGCCATTCTAACATGTGAAATACCAGCTTTTCTTTATAAGTGTGTAAAAGAAAGAATGAAGTGAAGATAAATACAACCAGTAACAATTACAAGAACTCAATTTTGAAATTACTTTGGGTAACAATTTTTTATGCTACTCTGAATCAGGAAGAACAAATTCAGTGTCTGACTCTCTAAAGTAGAAGAACTCTATTTAAGAAACCGTCTTACGTATGTGACCACATCTATATTTGATATGTAGGTTTATAGTATCCTTGTGAACATTTTAAACTCCATCAGTAACTAGACAGTGATTGCAAAGCATGAGTGTTTTGTCTTTTTTGCCTCTTAAATTTCATTACCAAAACATCCCTCTGCCTCTATATTAAGCAATCTATTTGTACATCATTCTATTAGACTTTTCTTTGTAAATTTGGAACATGCCTGTGTTTTCAAACTCAAAGATTTGTAAAGTGTCACTTATGAAAAGCTATATGGGATTTGAAGTGGCGAAATATATAATTCCTTAAAAAGTTTCTACATTTCCTCTTTTTTGTTCTTTTTTTCTTCTTTTCCCTGATCGTAACTTCTATTTAACACTTGGGCATAGAAGCCCATCATGATTTTTATGTAATATGAACGTCAGGTTAAGGAAATAGATGATTGTATGGTAACTGAATTCTCACAACCCCTTTTTAAGGAAACCTGCTCAGTGAGCAGAATAAAGAGGCAACAAGTAGGTGAAAATACACAAGAATTGCCTGTAGGCTTCCAATATGTTCTTTAGATGATATTCTCAAATTTTTAATGTGATCTGAATAAAATACTAGTGAGTTTGTCTCCTGTGTTGTGTTAAATTTAGCCTGAAACCTTTCTACTAAGATCTTGAAGCCATATGGTCTTGTTAGTATTTAAATAAGAGACTTCCCAAGAAAACTCAGATGCGACAGCATAAGGCTGTTTCAGCTTCATTCCCTTCTGTTTTTCTCAAATTAATCCTTGTTTTGAACAAAGGTACTGGCAGTACTTCCTTCAATAATATTTCAATGGAGTTTCAAATAATTTGAGATTTAGACCTGTAGTAGAGTAATTTGTAACCTAAATGTTACTTCATTCTCTTACAGAAAAGTGACTGATTTTAATGGAATGGGGGTTTTCTTGAAACTGTGCATTTTTGTTTGTTTCCTAACGACCTTAAGTCCATATTGATGATTGCTAGGTATAGGTGATGAAGTGTTTATCTTTTCTGAGATAATCAGTGTTCTTTGCAAAATGTTTGAACATCAAGCAGAGGAGACCACAGATGGAGGAAAAACTTGCACAAATTAGATAGAAATTATTGTAACAATTTTCTATATAATTGGGTAAAGTATGTTTACATGCTATATGTATTTTACAGCCAACATCAGTAAAAGATTAATGATGTCCTATTCATATTTACAAGATAAAAGCTGGCCTGAGCAAAATCTTGACTCTCCACAAATTCCATATTTGCTTATGCTACTTTTCAAAACACTATGATAAAATGGACAAACCAAATAAAAAGCCCCATAAATTATTGGGGAGGGGGAATGGAAGAGGATGTAGTTGTGCATGTAAAATCTGAATCAATTTCAATATTTTTTAAATTGATGTTTGCTAATTGAAGACTGGTTTGGATGACACTTGTTTTTGAGAATTTAAAATTTGGCTTTAGGCTGTTGCACTTTTTGGCCTAAGTACCACTGGTGATAGCAAAAAAGAAATTGGACACCTGTTTAGAATAAAACTGCCAAGTCCCTTAGCTCCTGTAGGTTTAAGACTCCTTTGAAACGTTGATGAAGATTTTGCTTTTTCAATAACTATGGGGGAATTCAATGAACTGGGCTTGTTTTTGGTTGTTTTTTTTTTTTTTTGTTTTTAAGCCTGGCACAAAATTATCTGTTAGTGGGAAAATCATACTTAGAAATTATCAAAGAAATATTAGGTTTTTGTAAGGGTTTTATATCTTTCATTTTAGAAACCATCAGTTATTTCAATGAAACATTAACGATTTCAGGGCATGGAAAGACAGCTGAAGGAAGTGTTTTGATCCTCCGGTTTAAAGATTTCAGATTACAATATGCTGATGACATTAAATATTTTCATCCTCTCTTAAAATAGAAATGTAATTTTCAATCACATTGAAATTAGATTAACTGAGACTGCTTTGTTTTCTCTGCCAATTTCCAATGAAAATAAAAGGCATTAACTGTGATCTCTAAGATTTATATAGAATATTCACACACTGTGCAACAAATTGAAAAATCACTGGACTTCTAACAGATCCATTTAAATAAGTAAGTGATTCAGCTTCTGAAGGAGGTAAGAATATTGATCTATTTTTTCCAAAGGTTAAACTTTCAAATGATCTGCCTGAGCTTTATTGCCTGTAGGAGGTCAGATTCTTCTACACTATATGCATGAACAGGAGTGTACAAATCATAAAAACATTCTATTTGTTTGCTTTTATCTCCTATTATGGATATTATTTGCTACATCTTTACTAGTAGCCCCCACATTTTAATTTATTGAAGATATTTTCAAAACACTAAGAAGAGGGTGGTATCTTTATGATTCCTTCAGAAGGGTAAAAAACAGAAGAAAACCCTGCTCTAGCCTAAGTCCTTCCCATGGGATGTGTTTCCTCAGGAAATATCCACCTACAGGTGCCATCATGGATCTCTCCATGGGTTGCAATGCAATACCTGCTCCTCCTTGGTCTCTTCAGGGGCTGTGGGGAGAACTCTGCTCTGGCACCTGGAGCACCTCTCCCCCTCCTCTTTCTCTTTCTTTTTTTT
>VZTX01016521.1:235996-333361 GCA_013400915.1 Pardalotus punctatus
TTTTTTTTTTTTTTTTTTCACAATGAGCAAATAATTTCATAAGTTTCTTTCAATGGTTTCATGATTAGTTAGGATGAACAAGCATATTATGAAATTTGTCTTTCCATATCAGGAAATCAGAAATTCTGGAATCTTCCCCAGTGATATAGCTGTTGGGTCTTTGGAAATTGAAAATGCATAAAATCGTAAAAGTAATAATAACATCATCAAGTGAAAAATAATTTATTATTTATTTAATTTAGTAATTTATTTAATAATCTAGACATTTTTGGTACCAATGTTGCCTATCTGAAGCAATTTCCAGAAATTATTTTGCTGACAGAGCTCTGGCAGATGAAAAAGTGAAGCCCTGTCCATCAAATATGACATTTCATGCAATTACTCTTTTAAATGCCATCTTTCCATAAAAAAGCATTTCCCAGTTTCTGTTTGCGCTGTGTGTACATCGTTTTTGAAAGGCATCCTCTGATCTTGTCTAATTTTTGCAAAGGTGATTGGCAGGGAGGCCAGGACATGCCCCCAGTGGTCAGTGACCTCCATGTGACTGATAAGGACTGGCAAGCCAGCAGCTGCCAGCGGAGAGTCGCCTTGGAAGGATTTGGAGCGCAAGCATCGACGTAGCTGCTGTGTTTGGGTTTTTTAGGGTGTCCTCTCCTGCCCTCCTTTGGCCCCTCCCGGGTGAAAGATGTTGGGTACTGCATCTCCAGCTGACTCATGGCATCTGCCAAGGGAAGTGCACATTTCTGAAGCCTCTACGATTTTCTGAGATGAATATTCTTTCTGCTCTTTCTCAAATCAGCCATGTAAGTAAGAAGCCTAACCCAGTATTTAATTAAATCATCTGCGTGAGGTTCATTTTCTATCAGATTAGCATTTTCCCAGTTCTGAGGAGTCTGAATTGTAAGTCTGTATAAGCAACAAGATTTGTCAAATGCTACTCTTTTACCTTCTCACCAGTTATTACTAGAATCAAAACAAAGTGAAAATAAAACAAATAACCCTTAAAAGGGTGAGTAAATAGGATATCCCAATTACTGATGTTTACTGTACTGCCTCTGACATTTAAAGTCTCTTAGAACTAGTTTATGTATCTAAAAAAATTTAAAAATATAGTGTTTCTGCTACTAATTTATATATTTCTAAATAATTGAGTGCTCTAAAAACTTTTATTAATAATTTATTTTTTCATTTGGTGGTGTTATAATTTTTAGGGATTTAATCTTGAAACAACATAAATATATTGCTTTTTAAATATTAAAGTGTGTAAGAATGAACAATACTAAATAGTGAAAAATCATTATCGGGATATGAAAAAAAGGAAATAAAATGTATAATAATCTCTCATTCTCTGTTTGAAAAATAGAAAGACATAGTAGATCTTTAATAAAAAAGGACAAAATGGACTTGAGATGATTTTAAGTTTCAGGCTGAGATTTTTAGCAGTTATAGGTCCTTTGCCCACGTTAATTTGCTAATGTCAGCTCCTGTGTCTGCCTCTGGATCTCTGAATGATATCCACAAGGCATTACTCTTTTCCCTCTATGTCTGCAAGAGGGAATAGCACTCTTTGGAAAACTGCATCATGTCCTCACATTCAAAGTTCTTTTTCTGCCTTTATAGATTTCCCATTTTGCAGTGTCTGAGATATTAAAATTGTGGCAAGTTGGGAAATCCTTTTCAAGGCAAAATACTTACCTGTCAGAACATAAATGCAGAGGAAAACTGATGAAACAACATCAATCAAAAAAGTGTGTGTGTGTGTTTTTCACATTTTGCTTTTACTAGACTTCCACAAGAGTGAACTTCTTTAAAGGCACTTTAAACTTAGTGCCTTTGCTCTTCTTTCTAATTAATTAATATATTTTAAGTCCCCTCACTAATAAAAGGCTGTTGTTACTACAGGGCTACTGGACCTACTTATTCTACTGCTATCCCCTCTGCCATGCTCTTGTATTCTGGAATACCTGGCATGAGAATAGGAAAATGTTTCCCAAAATGTTGTCCATTAAAAACTGTGGAACAAATCACATGTTTGGTTACAAACAAATCTGTGGAGAATCAAATCACTGAAATGCTAAAATGACATGCATGATGTTGGGAAATTTACAGTAATGTATCCATCAAAAATCAGTAAAAAGTAATCAAATTTTTTAATTGTCTGGTCACACTGACACTTTATTCATATGATAGTTTTGTGTATTGCATGGGAAGAGGACAGAGCAATTTATATTCTTATGATTAACCAAATTCCTTTATTATAGATAAAAAAAGAATTTTTCGACCTTAAACATAGCAATTTCTATTAATCTTTTTTTTTAAACAGATGACTAATTTTGGTAAATGTTGTTACAGTGAAATTGAAGGGTAGGGAACTTTTCTCTTGTATTAGAAAATGGAACATGATTCTTATCCTAAACAGAAACAAACTATAATTTTTAGGTAAAAACCACATACTATATGTCAACATTCAAAATAAATGTGCAGAGCTTCCAATCCTGTAGTGCTGTGCAGAAAACAATTTTAGAATATTAGCTTCCAACTTCCCACAATCTGACTCAATGCCTTCATTTCAGCTTTAAAAACTCAACACTGGAAATGTTCAGATTCTTTTCTCACAGGAGTTTTCAAAAGTATTAATTAAGATATAATAAAATAAAGTGAGCGGTTGAATGGTTTTCAGAACTACTTTGAATTTTACTACGGGGAGGAGACTGGCAGGGAGCACACAGCGCATTCCCGGGAAGCAGCCACAATGTAGGGCAACTCTGCAGACGGTGCTAATTCATTTAGCTCCAGGAAGCCACACATCAGAAGTTGTGTTGCTGGAGAAATCTGCAGAATGATGATTACTTCTTCTGAGGCAAGGGAGTCCAAATCACTTCAAAACTTTTCACAAAACGTGCGGCACTCAGGGGTTTAAACCTGGGGGTGGGCAAATTCTGCACTGTGATGTTGAATTCCCAGTGGTGGGGAGCACTTGAAAAAAGTGGCAGCTTTCTTCTCTGTAATCATGAATTTAGGATATCCAAATCTATTATGAGTCTTGCTTCTCAAAGTGACTATATATCCCCAGTTTATATTGGCATATTTCTGTGGAAAGCGGGAAAATTATCATTTACTTTACCCGAGCAAGAGTCTGGCCCACTGTTGCAGGCCTCATTCAAGCAACTGCTTTTTATCAGAAGTTACAGTAAGAGTTACAATCCTCAGATCAAAAGGTTCAAATACCTTAGATAATTGGCTAAAACATATCGTATGGAGAGCTGTACCTCATGGACTTAAGGATCAAACTAACTAATTATCCTGTTTCTCAGTATGCACTGTACAAGCACAGGAAAATTAATTAATATATACTGTATATACCAGCAATATATAATTATTTTTTTATTTGCAAAATTATTCCAGTTTCTGACAAGACTCAGGGTCAAGATTCTATTAACAAATGGAAAAATCAAAATAAAAATAGCAGAAATTTATATTTTTTTATTTTAATAGAAAGAAAATAGAAAATGGCAAAGATGGTAAAAAAGATTTAGGGAAACTTATGGAACAGTTCTCAATAAATTCTTCTTGTTCTTTTTTAAACATATTTATGCTTCTAATTTTCGCATCTTATGATAATAGGTTCAATGTTTACCTAGGTGATACCTGGGGAAAAATGTTTTTCTGGCTGGTAGTTTAGAATTATTTCTTGATTGTTTAACTGGGATTCCTTTGCTCCTTGTGTTGGGAGCCAGTTCATTAGAAACAATTACTTACTATTCTTCACAGCATCTGTGATTTTCTCTGCAGAGAAACTATTTTGGACATGTACTGGATTTCTTTCCATAGGATTTTGGGATTTTTTTTCTTGGAATCTCCATTCAATTCCCACTATTCTGAAAATTGTCCCTAAGCAATTTTTTCAAAAGAACGTGATTTTTCTCTAAGAAGTCTAAATGTCCGTACTTTTTTTCCAACAGGTTCAGATTTTGCTGTTTCTCCTTTCAGGCTGAGCTGTGCCTGTCTCCATTATTGCCCAGGAAATCTCACTAATGGCATGCATTAGAGTATTCATTTAACTTGAAGAATATTACGTGTGAGTATGCGATACATTGAAGAGGATTCTTTTATCCCATATGTTTAATTTTACTCCTTTTATGTTTTATTCCCTGTGGAGTAGTCTGATGATTTCTCCCACGAGGTGTGGGGTTTTTGTTACAGTTTTGCTATATTTTGGATAAATCTCTGAAGAAAAACAAGAGATCTTTCAGCAAGCCTGTCTTGTTTCAGGTAACAAACGGGTGTTAAAAAATCATTCCAAAAGTATACAGACATATTTAAGCACAACATTTCATGTTTAATGAGTTTTTGTTGTTGTATTTTGTTTTATTTTCTTTTTGAAGAAACTGAGCTTCACCTAAATTCAAGAACAGACCCTGAATACAAAAATAGCATTTTTCATCTAAGAAGTAAGGTACCTATAAAATATCAGACAATTAGAAGATAAAGTTAGATCTCTTTTTTTTTTTTTTTTTTGGCATAGAATACTTACTGTAATCTGAGCCAGTCTTCTGTCTTTCTTTTTTCATAATCCTTAAGAAAAAAACATTGCTGTATTCCAATTGCTTTCCAGCTTTATTTTAACAGTATGTATTCTTTAAAAATAAGTTTATTTTAATTCATATAACTTAAGAATTAATTCTGTTTTCTTCTTAATACTTCTATTAGTTTCTTTTAGAAGCTCAGATTTACTTTAGATAAACTAAGTCTTCTAACATTCCGGAGCAAGAGAGACCAACCTAAAAATATATTCGGCATTTTGCTTTGATTTTTTTCTAACTGTTTTCAAAAGGAACAATATATAACCTGGGGAAGTTATCCATGTGCCAAATTGCTTTAGGAGATTCTCTTTTATCATTTGAAGTGCTCAGTGAATTTTACTTCATGCTGCAGTTAAGGACTGTAGCACAGAGTTCTGAGTCATCTTTGAAGATAATTTCTCATTTTCTCTCTCGTGACGGGAGGAATGATTCTTTCTTTGACCCTTACTTAGTATGTTTAAAGGGCTATCACAGAAGATTTTGCAGAGGTTGTTTTGGTTTTTTTGAAATGGGTGAGTATCAATGTCAATAGTGATATCCAAAATGCAGGTGTTTTCATAACATCTATTTTATGGTGGCAAACCAAATGTAAATTAGCATAATGAAAATCTTTTTTTTGGAGATAACAGTGTGGAAGAAACCACACTTCTAACAAGGGAATGACTTTTTATTCTTTGTCCTACCTTTCTTTGACCTGACAGTATTGATAGATACCTTTAACATCCTACTTCTTTGATGGTTTAGGATAATTCACAAATGACTCTCCTGTTAGTGAACTGAGATTAATCAGTCACTCTTTTACCTCCTTTATCCTGTTTTTTGCCCTCCCCTTCCTTCCCCACTCTGATCTTATTCTCAGAAAAACAAAATCCCTTGGTAATAAAGTGCACAATGTTTATTTTCTACCTCTTAAATAGAAATTGTTTGTCTGAAACAAGCTTTTCTTAGCCGCTGGCATCCTTAATTGACCCTTTGTCATGGCTTAAGCTGGCATGGAGTTAATTTCTGGGAGGAGATCTTAGCAATGCCTGCAAATATCTTAAGGACAGATGTCAAGAGGACAGGACTACATTTTTTTTGGTCGTGCTCAGTGGACAAGAGGCAGCAGGCACAAACTTAACCAGAGAAGATTCCATCCAAGTATGAGGAAAACTTTACTTAGAGGGTGACTGGAACAGGCTGCCCAGAGCCTTCTCTGGAAGTATTCCAAACCTGACTGATCACAGTCCCGTGCAACCTGCTCCAGATCAACCTGCTTTAGTAGGGGGATTGGACTAGGTGGTCTCCAGAGGTCCCTTCCAACCCCAACTATTCTGTAGATCTGTTTATTTGTTTGTTTTTTTATTTATTTAAGTTATTAAACTGTTGTTATTTCAACCCACAAAGTTTTGTCACTTTTACCCTTCTAATTCTCTTTCGCTCTTTGCTGAGGGGAGGAGTGAGCGAGCAGCTGTGTGGGCTTAGTTGCTGGCTGGGGTTAAACCACAACAGAAGCCCATAGATCATGAAGAAACTTTTCTTTGAAAAGGAAAGATTTAGTTGCAAGAATGGAAAAAAAACTTGTGGGTAGAAGATGAGAATGCAAGTGATAGATGAGGTGATAAAGCAGGGCACAGGAGAGACTAAAGGGTTTAGATCTCTTCAATAGATAGCAAATTCCTAAAATATCTCTATTTCTTGTCAAAACAAACCCTAAACTCCTAACAGTCTTTTTCAGCTGGCAACATTAAACCTTCTAATCAATGTGGTTAAAAAATTTTAAATAAGAAAGTAAATTAAGAAGATTAAAAAGATTTGTTCTGCCAAACAATTTCTATTTTACATGTCTCCATAATTTATCCATTATTTCTTCTGTTTATTTCTTGGTCTCACACTCACAAAAATGCAGCTGCTTTCACAGTTATTAGTTACTCTTGATGTAAGGACACTACATATTTCCAAATTTTTTTTTTTCTCATTTTGCTCACTAAGATTTGGCATTTGCAGCTGCTCTGACACTTCCCCAGAGCACTCTGAAGAAAAACCTAACAATGCTGTGCTCAGGAACAGATTGGCACAAGGGCAAAGTCCTGGTGTCAACTGTCTTCTAATTGAGTAAATGTACACTAGCGGTTACACTTAGAATATCCATTTGCATCAGTATCTCACATTTAATAGTATAGTCACTATGTCTCATTGTTACTTCGAAAGCAATTATTTTGACAATTATTAGGAGATGGTATAAATAATTCAGGACATAATAACGCAAAATAAATCCATTAAGACAAAAGCCTTAGGGCAGAAAGCCTGGATCCTGTGCAGTCATGAACAAAACACTTTTCCTGGAGACAAAATTTCCTACCATGTGACTGTGAATAAGAATGGCCAAAATAGGTTACAAACTGTGTAACATTATAACTCTAACACTGTAAGTCCCACACTTAACACTTACCTAATTCAAATAAAGGAACCTGATTCCATCAACAAAAAACCCAGAAATATTCTCTTGAAAAATGTCAGGTGAAGTTGACAATGTTACCATATGAAGACTGAAGACTCAGCAAATATGGGAGGAAGGGCTAAAGGAGGCCCGGGTTGCCCTCAGAACAGAGATGTTCAGTGTGCTGGAAGCAGGATAGTCCAGAGACCTCAGTCTGCTCTACAACGTGCAGCAGAGAGTGACAGTTTCCCAGATACGTGTGGAGAGGTCATTTAAATATTTTTTCAAGTAGTTTTAGGCTGTTGGTTTTTAAATCCTTGAATAAAGATAATGAAGCTCAGGGGGATAAGCATCACCTGCAAAGCAACCCCCTGCATACTGCATTGTTTTCTTTCAGAGCACTTTGTGTGGTGATTGATTCAGGCTCTATTTAGTTCATAATTTGAAAGGATTCAGGGTAAAATAGTATAACTGTGTACAACCCACCACACAAGAAAACTTCTGTAGATGAAATCTGGTTTTCTAATAACAGAGAGCATGCTTGTTTACATGTTTTAGGAAGCTTTATTTGGTACAATAAGGTTGAGTAATACACTCAAAATGCATTTTAATTGTTTGAAAAGTAGTCTGATTAATGTAATAGCCAAGCCTTAATGATATGTATAAGATGCACAGTTGTTTCCATGATGTCTGTAAAATCTTTGTAACCAAAATATAACCATATGCTTTTCTCTCCTTCCCTATTTTTGTGAATAAGCTTGTGTTGTTGCAATCCATCTGTGCCTCTTGGATCTTCTCCAAAGGCTGTCCATGCTCCATTGCCAGTACCTATATGGGCTATCATAGAATTGAATTAATAGATACATACAGATACTTATAAATATGTGGCATTTTTCCATTAAAATTATATCTTGAAGAGATAAATCATTAAAGACTGGAAAGGCATAGTTTCTAAAAAAACAAACCAACCCACTAAAACAATTTATGTTGCTTTAAGGTATGATAAAAAATTGGTGCAACACTTTCTAGAGACATATTAGAAAGGCTGACTTTACTACAATTTGTCAATTTTGTATTGTCAAAAAGAGATGAGAAGTTCTGTGCAATTCTGATCAAGAATGATTAATTTAGTAGTGTTTAATTGTACATTTAGAATAAAGTTGCTAATTGGATTATTTGACTTTCTGAGCCTCAGTACCCATCATCAATTCTGCATGCTGAATGTTAAATACCGGATAAATCATTTGATCATCTACCACAAGAAAAGGTGAAAATTAATATTTTCAAATTGCATGTCAGCAACAGTGTAAAAAAGATGTGTATCATTGCTCAAAACAGCTAATACTTAATATCTCATAGCTGGCCACATTTTTTTTCAGTGTATCTCCAGACACAGGAAGGACAAGAAGGTGTCTGAGTACTGCCAGATGGATTTATCAAAAGTAAATTGTGTCTGGACAACCCAGTTGCCTCTTTTAGTGAGATGACTGGTTTTGCGGACAAGGACACAGCACAGGATGTTTCATGCTGCAGTGGGTTGACCCCGGCTGGATGCCAGGCACCCACCAGAGCTGCTCTAACACTCACTGCTGCGGTTGGACTGGGCAGAGAAAATTCATGAGTTGAGATAAGGACAGAGAGGGATCACCCACCAAATATCCCCACGGGCAAAACAGGCTCTACTTGGGGATATTGATTGACTTTGTTTGTAACAAAATATGAGCAGGATACTGAGAAGTAAACCAAATCTTAAAAACACCTTCCCCCCACCTCTCACTCCTTCCCAGGATCTACTTCTTCCCCCTAGCAATGCAGGGAAATGGGAATGGAGGTTATGGCCAGTTCATTATCCATGGTTTCTGCTGTTCAGGGAGAGGAGTCATTCCCATGCTCCACTGTGGGGTCCCTCCCATGGGAGACAGTTCTCCACAAACTTCTCCACTGTGAGTCCATCCCATGGGGTGCAGTTCTTCATGAACTGTTGCAGCATGGGTCACTTCTACGGGGTCAGTCCTTCAGGCACAGGCTGCTCCAGAGTGGGTCACCCATGGGGTCACAAGTCCTGCTGCAAATCTGCTCCAGCATGCTCTCCTCTCTCCACAGTCTGCCAGTGTGTGCCAGGACCCTGTTCCAGCATAGGCTTCCCATGGGGTCACAAGACTCCTATCAGGCATCCACCAGCTCTGGTGTGCACCTTTCCCACAGGCTGCAGTGGATTTCTGCTCTTCTATGGGACCTCCATGAGCTGCAGGGCATGGCTGCCTCACCATGGTGTCACCATGGGCTGCAGGGGAACCTCAGCTCCAGCACCTCGAGCACCTCCTGCTCCTCCTTCTGCACTGCCCTGGGTGTCTGCAGGGCTGTTCCTCTCACACATTCTCACTCCTCTCTTCTCTGGCCACAATTACATCTTGCCATAATTACATCTTTTTTTCCCCTTAAGTATATTATTACAGAAGTGATACTATTATTCCTGATTGGCTAAGCGGTGCGTCCATCCTGGAACAGCCTGGCATTGGCTCTGCTGGACATGGTGGAAGCTTCTGGCAGCTTCTAAGAGAAATTACCCCTGTAACCCCCCTGCTACCAAAACCTGTCCATACAACCCCAACACATATGCCTTGACTTTATCAAGACCATCAACAAGGCATCTCACAACATTCTTATAAGCCAAATTGGAGTCACTGGATAAGTGGACAGTGAGGTATGTGGAAAAATGACTGGACCATCAGGTTTAAAAGGTCAGGTGACTGGCACAACATCCAGCTGGTAGTTTGTGACAAGCAGTGTCCCTCAGATATTAATAAAGGAGGCAGAGTGCCCATTTAGCCAGTCTGTGAGCTGCGCCAAAGAGAGGAGGAAAACTTCCCCTCTGAGAGTGTCCAGGAGGTTGGAGACATGGGCTGAAGAAAACCCTGTGAAGCTGAACGAAACAAAGGTGAAGTCTTGCAGCTTCACAGGGTGAACTAAGGGATGGACTAAGGTCATATAACACTGTCTCTGACTTACCAACACAGTATTGTGTCCAGTTTTGGGATTTTCATTACAAGAAAGAGGTGGACATATTGGAACAAGTCATTTCGAGGACAACTAAGATTGTTAGAGGGCTGGAGCAAATGGCATATATGGAGAGGTTAAAATGGTTGTTTACCCATTTTCAACTGAAGGCAAGGGGTGAGGACATTCTAATTGTGGTATTCATGATGTCTGATTGGAAGATAGAAGATTAATTCAGAGTTTTACAAGAAATTTCAACTAAATATAAGTAAAAACTAGGTCACCATGGGTGTTTGTATTGTATTATCTAGAGAGATTATGAGATCTCTGTACTTCAAGACTTTTAAAATTTGACTGGTAATTGGACCAGATAACCCCAGGTAGGCCATTCTAGTTTTCAGTTTTCACAGCACATTTTGAGTTCTTCAGGCCCCTTTAGCCCCCTTGTTCTGTGGTTGTACCATTCTAGAAGGCAGAATCCAGAAAAGTATGAAACTCTTTTCCGCTAAGCTTCATTAACAACATGAAATAGATGAGACACTAAAAATTCTTCCTGTCAAACTTAATGCCTGTGTTCATCATACTGCTGACCTCAAAAAGTCTTGCTTACTTGGTAGGCAGCTGAGAGGGGTGGGTCATTTGGTCTATTGCAATACTTGCTACTACAACAGTAAATGATAAGAAACTGTACTTTACAAATTATAACTTGCATCCTGTTTAAATTTTTTTCTTTTTAGTATATTTATCAAAATCTTTTCCATGTTGCAGTAGATGTCACTTGTTGGTGCTCATACCTGACACCATTTAGATGCAATAGTCGTCAAATCTACACTCTTTAACTCTTTGTTCTATCCAATCAGGAATTTTTATTGGAATGTTAAGAGTGCCCATTTTGGAGGCCACAATAACTAACATTTAGCAGTTTAGCAGGAACAGTTTGTTGCATGTGCGGTTATTAAGTATCAAATGATAATTTAAAATCAGGATTTAAGTTGTGCTATAGAACCTAAAATTTTGCAATGTCTATGTATAAAAACTTGCATTTTGTTCACAATTAGATAAATAATATAACAGTCTAAATTAAATTTTTAAAGCAAAATTTGTTCCAACATTGAAGAAAGGGACATATTGTAAAGAAACAAAATAATCTTGTACTGTTTAAAAATCTTTGTATTCTAGCAAATATCTGGATAAGTGGTCAAAGAAGTTTTAAAATTAACAGGATTCATCTAATGGTCTTTTGTTCATTTAAAATGGAATTAATCCAAATTAAACTTGATTCTGGAGAGAATTTCCTTTAAAAGGAAATAAAATATCTAATGTCCCATTTAATCATTGGAGGCTATGAGTTATATACACTTCACTCTTACAAAGGAAAATAGGCACAAAATACTAAATTTAAGGGATTTTAGCTTTTATTTCTCTGGACTCAAATATTCTGTTTTGGTTGGGGAAAAAAAAGCATCACAACTGTCCGGCAGATCTCAGAGGGTTAGTTTAGAAGTATCAAAAAATGCTTTCATTTAAATTCATGATCTGGGCTTATTTAACCTATGCTTGAAAATTAGTTCATCCTTAGGCTCGTAAGAATTTCTTGTAGGAACATTTTTGCAGTTCGTAGTCTTTAGCAAATGAAAAATATCTTTACAACTTCAGGGAAAACCAATCCATGGACTATGAAGGAACAACCTACAAAGAACTGATATTTTTAAAGCAAATGAAAAAAGTTTAAGAAATATATATATATATATATTTACTTTGCTAATAATTGAAAAAAAAAATCCATATTATTTCCATATAATTTTTTTTCTCCCTTAGGAATAGGTTTCATAATGAAACTGAATTTGTTCCCTTTCTGTCAAATAAATAGAGCTTAAAACTGACTAGGCTTACATTTTTAAATTGCTTCACAACAAACCCTGAAGTAAAGAAATTTCTTGGATGACTTTAAGTGGGGGGGTGTGTGTATGTATAGCCTTTTATCGAAACACAAGGTTTTACAGCTGCATGTTACTCTGATGCTGAGATGGGTTTCTGCATGTACAGTAGCATCATGAACAATGAGGGATCTTGGTTCCCCTTCCATGGAAATGATGCTTATTCTTAATTTTGCTGTGAAAATGGTGAATCACTTAATTTACATAGGTGTACAACGATGAACGTGACCTCAGCAATTACTGTTTTTCCTAACTAGATATTAATTAAGTCAAAAGAGATGTCTCCATTAATATAAATAGGTGCTGGACTTTGAGCCCTGAAGAAAGCTTTATATTTAATATAGGATTTATGTCCCTATAAATCTGGAAAGCAGAAAGCGAATGTATATTTTATGCATTAAAACAATAACTTCAAATAAAGCTTGAAGCATTACTTTATTTATTGCTGCTGATAAAGTGTTTCTGCAAGAAACTGGCATTTATTTGCATGTTTCTTAGCAGCATGAGCAAGTTCAAAAATTATGGATTAAAATTCATGTGGACCTGTATTCATGCATTGCAAAAGATTAAGGGGAAAACATATTCAAATTTGGCTAGACTAGGTCAAGTACTGAACTGAGTGTGTAATGTCATTTGCAATGCAAGTGATAAACGGGAATTGGAAGCTAGAAAAACTCTTCAGTCAAGTTATGGCTGCAAAATTTGTATTTGCATTTCTGATTTTAAATTTTCCATATTTGTTGGTATCTAAAATGGGGGGAAAATGGAACATTATGCCATAAAGTATCTTGTCAATCCCTTGTTTGAATTTTTATTAATTTAATCTGAGGGGGTATTTGTTTTCTGTAATAAAGCCCCTGACAAGACCATTAACTTTCAATAAGTGCCATGAAGGACTCAGGCTTCTGGGTTTCCTGGAGTTTCTGCTAATGTCCACACTAGGACGTTTCTCCAGCCGTGTGATGCCCACTCTTGCAGCTCAGAGGTTGGTGAAGACCTTTTATTATTAATATGGCATCCCATGGGAGGTGGTGCTGAACAATAGACACAAGAATGTTCTCCCTGAGAGAACATTCCACAACCCCCTATTTATGGAGAAGGGAATCTCCACTGCTCTCTTGTGCTTTGCTCTGTCTCTGACTTTCTGCAGTTAATGGGTAACTGGGTTTGGGTCTTCCAGTCCATGGTAGAAAGGCTGTTGTGGCCACCAGAGAAGTGGCAGCAGGGCTGTTGATCCACAGGGAGTGTCAGCAGTATTTGTTAGCCCCTAGCTGTCTGTTTATTGCAGTGTCCCAAAGTGTATCAGAGCATTTGCTGTAAATTGAATACTTCCAGAGTCCTCTGTGAGTGCATCAGCAGCAGCGGCTCTAATTATTTACTCTGAAACGCCATGGACGCAGCACAACACGGAAACAGTCACTGAGTGTGTCCGTCCTTCCTGAGAAATCCAGAAGCGCATCCTGTTCATGACCATGGGCATCCATGTCCATTTCCCTTGTGAAAGAGCCACTTCGCAGTTACAACCCTGGTAAAAATCAGAAACATCATGCTTTCTGCTGTTGGGCCCTTCAGGATCCCATTGAAAACTGGATTAAGCTGTGTGTCAGTAATCATGTCACCCCTCCTCAAGAGGCAGTCTTGGAGTGTGATCTCCTGCAGTGCCATAAAATTCCTTTTTCAAGGATACTGGCCAGAAATTTCAAAGTGATGTACCTTTTGTTTCCCACTCAATTAGACTTTCCAGCTCTTTCTATTTGTCAAAATTAATTCACTCTAAGCAGTCTTTCATTTAAAATGAATGGTCCTAATCTTTTCTTATCATATGAGACATTTTCAGTGATTTATAAGGTTAAACCTTACAAGAATGGACATTTGGCCCAGGTCTACATACGAAAATATGTAAAACACTGAGGAACTTGGAAATTTAAATAACCAGTCCTTTTCTGGCCAGACTATGAGACCAGAAAAGCAGAGAAATTCCTCATCCTAGCCTTTGTCATTATTTTATATATTATGAATCACTTTTAGGAAATTATCACCTTAAATCACTGTACTTTTATTAAGTTGTATTTCCTTATGTGCTTAGATTTTTTTAAAGGGCTCATTGCCAACTGCAATTTAAACCAAGTATTAGAAACTTATAGGAAAACACTAACAATGAGCAGGAATAGAGAGGCATTTGAAAGATTTAAAAATAAAAATAATGCAATTTTATGTGGAACATTTCATAAAAAGCTGCTCTTGTGGCAGCAAAACTATTCAAATAAACAAAAGAAAAATCTAACTAATAAATCTCAGAACTAAAGGGAACTTCTACCTTTATGTACTTCTACAAGTTTTCAGTAAAATTATTGGGAAAAGAAAATATCAAATTTTGTTTTAAAATACCTGCTAAGAATAACAGACACAGAACTGCAAAGAAAACAGACACCTGACAGTTATTAAAATTTTTTGGTCTGTGAGCCTCTATGCTTCAACAACAGTGAATTTTGTACCAGTCATACATGTTTCACTCTTAAAGATCCCAGAAAATGGCATTTTGAAATGAAGTTGGCAATTTTAATAGGCAGCTACTAAATTTATAACCTATTATATTAAATAGCTTTCTCCTTTTCTCTAGATAAAATTTTTTTAAGTATTTACAAGCCATTCAATTAATAACATAATAATAAATCAAAGCAAATATTTAAGGTTTACTGGAAAATGAAAAACTCCACATCCAGTAGAGGACTTGTACTTCTGAAGCCAAATATTTTGAAATTCATCATAGATTTATTTTTAAATTTTAGACAATTAAAAGCAGATAAACATTGGCTTTCTACCAGACATAGAAATGTCTGAATTCTAAAATCAGAAATAAAATAAAAAGCTAGGAAAAAGAAGGTAGGAAACCATGTGGGAACATGGACTTTCTAAACAATCTGAATATGAAGACTATTTCAAAATTATTAAATTTCTGGCTTATTCAATATTGACATGACTAAGTAAATTGGGTCAAGGAAAGTTTAGACTGGATGTTAGGAAAAATTTCTTCACCACAAGGACTGTCAAACAATGTAACAGGCTGCAAAGGTAATTGCTGGAGCCACCGTCCCTGGAGGTATTTAAAAGATGTTTTGATGTGTGGCTCTGAGGGACGTGGTTTAGTGGTGGCCTTGGCCGTGCTGGGTTAATGGTTGGACTTGATGATCTTAGAGGTATTTTCCAAATGAAATAATTCTATGATTTTAGGATGCTATGATTCAAAAATCTGATCTCAGCCTGTCTGTATGTGAACTCCAGACTTCAGAGAAGAACTTGTTTTCCCAATCTGGCTTTCCCACAAAGTCCATTAACCAATCCCTTTTGGTATTAAAAAAAAAAAAAAAAAAAAAGAGTAGTCTATAATTCTATTTTATTATTATTGTTATATAACATCCCATGATGCTGTTTTTTATTCCAGTTTTTTTAATTGTTTATTTGCTTTTCTTTGCTTGTACTATGATCTCTTTGTCATGCATTCAACTGAAATTTAATTCCAGATAGGTTTATTTCCTTCATTTTGTAAGTCAACTTCAGTTCATACCGTATCAGCATATCAGGCCAATAAGGAATTCCTGTCAATAGTGGGAATAGGATTTCTGCAGAAAATTTTGAGTTTAATACAATAAAAATTTTAATGAGTAGTTCCTGTTGTCTTCAGAAAATATCTTATTGTTGGCATTACGAAGAAGAGAAGTCTATGAACTAAAATTTTTTTTCAGAATAAATGCATTTTGAATTGCATATACTTCCATAGGAATTGCATTTCAGTTGCCTTTTTGTACTGATTTTTCCTCGGGCTCTTTTCCCAACCTGGACAATGCTTCCTATAGCCTATCATTCTGATAATTAGCCTCAACCTTCTTTCCAGGAGAAAATATGAGAGCAACCTTTGGGAAATAGATTAAAATTTGAGAGTTTGGCCTAACGAGGAATGTGAAAACAAAGCTAATCAAACTGCAATCCTCATAAGGCATAGTAGAATCTTTTATTCTTTTTAATTGTTATTAAAAAAATATTATACACGACATTTAGCCAAAAGAATCAGGGCTGTCTGAGGTAAAATTAGACAAAAATATTATTTATTTTTCTTAAAATCTATATATTTCTACTTGTCTGTAGAAATTTTCTCAAGGAAAGAAACTATATTAATTTAAACAGCACAGTGAATCCTAAACTATTGCTTTGTTAAGCTTGGAGAAAAAGCAGAAAAGGATCCAGATGTGCACAAAAAATACAGGAAAACTGAAACATTCCTGCTGTCTGCTCATTTTCGTCCTTGATTCGTGATACACAGAGGGCTGATGTCAATTAAAGTTGTTCCCAGAGGATGATGTGAGTCTAGACAGCAAAAATCCTACCCTGGGAGTTTCTGTGCCATGAAAGTATTCACTGCCTCCTGGATTTTCTAATAGAGTAGGCTATCAGGTATTTAACATAATTAAATAATTATTTTCTAGTGTTTTGGGGATTTGTATGTTTGAGGAAATATTTACTCTTGTTGAAGAATAAAAGGAAGTTAAACCTTTCTTTTTTGTTGTTTTTCTTTGGTTTTGTTTATTTGTTTGTTTGTTTTTTTTGTTTGTTTTTTATGGATTTTTTGTTTGCTTGCTTGTTTTTTGCTTGGTTTGAGCTTTTGTGGTGGGGTTGTTAAAAATGTTCTTCAAATCAAATGAAGATGTATTTTTATGTCAGTTTGCAGTAAAACTATATAAAAACAGGAGTTGATTGTATTTATCAGAATGGTTTGAATTTGCAATGTAATCTTTTCATGAAATTCAGAATACCATGTTATAAAATCCTACAAGTGTATGGGGATTAGATTTAGTCATCCACCTTCAGGTTGCTAGTGGTGACAAATGAGAAGGAAAGACTACAGCTTGATGCCGGCTGAATCAATTTTAAATTTCCTTAACTTTTTTCTGTTATTGAGGCAGTAAATCTATTAGTATTCAACTCTACCAAAATATTAAAAAAAAGCCCAACATTTTCCCAAACTAGAAACATACTATATTTGTAAAAATGTCTTTACATAAATATATTTGTAAAATCAGGTCATTTTTTATTAGCCTGTAAATGGCATTCCATTTTAAATGGGGATAAAACCTCTGAGGTAGCCTACCATACCAATGCTATCTCATACCTTACTGAATTTTATAAAGAAATAAAAATGTGCACTGAGACTCGATGAGTCACTGTCTGGGTTACTGTGTTTGATGTTCCATTGACTTAGATTTAATGGGAGAACGGGGACAGAAGGTAAACACAGCAATTGATATTTCAGTAAAAAAATAAATCTACTTATGCAACTTCTCAGTTAATTTTCAGAAGTGAGATGCTATTCTGTATAATGTATGTGACCTGAAGTATATATGGAGTATTTAATTATGTATCTCTTAATATTTTTCTCAAACATATTTCACAGAGCTTTTAACAGTGTTTCCCCATTTTATTTTCAAGATTGTTTTTGAGCAGTATTGATATTTTTATCACCCTTTGTGTCACACTAGGTTCTTTTCCACTGTGCTCTGGTTGGACTGGCAAACTGTCCAGATGATCCAAATGACTGCAGAATATACCAAAAGCTTGAACTGGATTTTGACACAGGATCACTCAAAATTCCAGGAAGTGTATGTTTTTATACAGTGTGCTCTGTTGTCTAAAAGAAATGATTTTTTTTTTCAGGAAACTGAAAAACTTGCTATTACCCTTTTTTTTTTTTTTTTTCCAAAGAAAACAAAGATTGACGTTTGACAGTATTCAAGGTATCAGAAGAAAATGACTTGTGAAATATGAAGTGTGCATTTTGCACAGCATTAGTCAAGGGGCTCCTGATCTTTACTAAAACATGTACATATTACAAAACCCTTTTACAGTTCATTCATTGCTAAATTTATAGCAGTAATGAAAAATTCAAGCAAAGCAATATGCTTTAGAGAACATACTGTGTCTTCAAGATGATTATTTATTGTGTGACTTTCCCTGAGCAGGCCTCAATAATAAATTTTGTTGTATTTTCACATTAAAAGTGTGGGGGGGTTGTCTGCATTTTTTTATTGCTTTTGGGTTTGTGTCATTTTAATTTTGTTATCTGTACAATTTCATATCTGAATCCAGGCATTTAAACTCTGTGGAATCAGAACAGCCATACTGTTAATTTGTTTTCCCTTAATGTCACTTACTGGAGCTTCTTTGCTTGCAGGAAAGATGAGACTTCTTTGAAGCTATATTTGTATTGTTTTAAGAGTTTTTATTATTTCTACTGTGAAATGGAAATTTAATACTATAACAATAATAGTAATGATTTTTTGTGCTTTGAGTCATGACTCTTGCAAGTAAAGTATGTCATGAAGTCATAATAATACTATAATTTAGAATCTAATGTGCCCTGAGGGGGAAAGACTTCCTTTTTATTTTTTTTTTCTTTAAGATCATTATGATACTCCTCCTAGACTCCTAAATCTCCTATTCTTTATCTTATTTAAATAATTAACAAATGTGACTGATACAATTGTTTGAGGAAATGTGACCTATATAAAAAATTATTCTGGAGCTGGCTTAGAAATATCAATATCTGTTTTCTGTTACTATGGAAAAACTTTGCTAAGTTGGAAAAGGCATGTTTAAAAAAATATTCCAATTCTAACGACACTACATTGACAATCCCCAAAAATTATTTGATACCTAAAAGTTCAGCAGTGGACTTTTCAAGATAGAAACAGTGTTTTCGCTTCTACAGGTTTGCTTTACCTACATATTTCAATATAAAAGATATTTCTAGACTGATACATGGTAAATTTCAGCTTTAAAAATGTTGATGTTTCTAATAAAATTGTTTTGCTTGAGATAAGTTTTAATCAGATTTTATTATTTAAAGAACTTTGGTTCTTATAATATTTCTTAAAATAAAAATTCAAAATTTCCTAAAAGATAATTATTAGCCAGGGTTTGCACAGAAACTGTAGAGAGATTATAATAAATAGATACATTTCTTTTTAAAGTCTTATCACCTTTTCATTAATCTTTCCAGAAATTTTTCTAAGTTTTAGAAGAAAAAATCCTGAACCTAAATTAAAAGGCAAAAATGTGAAAATGCTTTCCAGGAAAAAGTGTTTTGAAACTCTCAAGTGTTCATGTTTTTATTCTTTATATACACTTTCAAATTGAAAAAGCTCTGGAAGGTGAAGATTAGATTGTTTTCTAATCTTTCTCTAACTTAAAGTCTCTTGGAAGTATTACATATGAATTTCACACAGTTTAGACAATATTTCTCTATGGAAAATTTTCTTGATAATTTTTCAGCTGGTTTTTCCTATTTGCAGACTTCCCCTTCAAGTAATTCCTAACCTACATTGTTTAAATTCTTTCACTACTACTATATATAAAAAAAACAAAACAGTAAGAAATCTCTCTTACCCTTCTACAGTTTTGATTGTTCTTTTGGTTTCTCAGTCTCACATTTTAAATCCTTCTTGTCCAAAGATACACTACTTGTTTTTGTTTTTTTATTAGACAGATTATCTAATTATTAGTTTCCATAAATAATTTGGAAACTTTAAACCTCCCTTCACCTTGATAAGGTCGATAGAGCATTAAGGAATTACAAACTTGTGGTAAATTATGGAATATTTACTGGACTATCTTGCCTCTGCAAGACAGCCAAATATTTGTTAACACCAAGGTTTTTCCGTTTATTTCAGTAGTCTATGGCTGTCTCTTACTGTTTACATTGACACTATTAGAAGACAAATAAGGAGGTGATAAAAATATAGTATTTGACTGTGGACATATGGTAGATGATGGTTTGTGAGCTGATCTAATGCCTGACATCCTCAACTCAATCCAAACACACATTAAAAACCATAAAACCCTTTTACTCAGTCACTTTTCACAAAGAGAATGAGATAATAATTAGAGCACTAGTCATGAGTTTAAGAAAATTGGATTCAATTAAATACATTACCATTTGTGTATGACCTTAGATAAATTACTTAGGTTAAATTTTCAACAGTATTGGTAGTCAATGCGGAATTAATCTCAGTTGAATTTAACCATCAAAAATGGAAGTATTTAACCTTAGTTTTATCAGACCTCTTTATAGGCAATGAAGGAGGAAGATGTGTCCCTCTAGAGCAAATGTCATCCCACTTCTCTCTTTCTGCCTCAGAGAGAACCTATATAATTAGCTTCAACCAAATGTTTTTCTCCTATGACTTTATCCAAAAGGATTTGATGATTTCTGTGACTAAGTTCTCCGGTGAGTGGTGCTTTCCCTACACCAGCAACAACCTGAGGAAAACTGCATTATATGAGATGGGTCAATGCATTTGAAAAAGGTGACATGTTGTCCTGAAAGAAAACTGCATTCTTAATGTTCCAATATGTGAGACACCTCCAGCATTCTGAAACTGGGCAAGGGATAGGTCACTGCAAGGGCACAAAGTCTCCTTTGGGGACCGATGGTTATGCATGAAATATGTATTTATGGAAATGATGAGCCCATGTACACATTTACACACAACAATGTGACTCATTTTCTTTCCATGCACTCAAGTTCTCATTTCTGAAACACCTGCTGCACTTGCTTTCAGCTTTGCCATAGCAGGCGAAAGTCATCACAGGATGTTTTTCCTTAAGGATATGCCAAGACACTCTGAAAGTTCGGTCTAAACATGTGCTTTAATACAAATATTTTAAATATTCAGTATGGGCACAAGAGAACTAACAGCTATGTCAGGGGAGGAGGAAGAATAGGGATTGTGGAGCCTTATATAACATAATTTGGCACTTGACAAATTATATGTTAAGGATTTAATTATGCAAATAAAAACTCTGGGAGAATAGGATCACAAGACTCCCCAGAGTGCACATTAGAAAATGAAGAAAAGCACAATTAGAATTGCAGTATAGATACCACTTACTATCACAAATAGATCTCTTTTTTTCTGTCATTGAATTTATTTTTTGTTTTACTCTCAGTAAAATGATTTTTCCAAATGTATGTCATGTCAGTATTATTTCATTATTTATCTGCAAGTCTTACCACTATATTGCCATTGCAATTTCCCCTTTGTTTTGTGTTGATTTTTTGTTTGTTTTCTTCAGAAGTACTTTTTGTTCACTCTTAGTCTAATTAAATATGATGGGAGAATTTAAATCATAATAGACAAATAAATTGGTTTGATTTTTATTACAAAAGTTTTTAGATTATTAAAGTCAGTATTTTGAGCTCCACTTGATTTGGCAAATAGTCTCTTTTCATCTTTTATTTGAACATGCAAGTATGTAAAATGTGTGTCTTGCAAAAAATATCTTAAGTGTTTACAATGTAGTACAAAATATGCTCAGCTTTTAATTTCCCTGGGAATGGGGTTCTTACATCTGAAAGTTCCTAAATCAAAGTCTTAAAACATGCCTCTGGGAGGCAATTTCTTTATTTCCTTCATTTCTTCACTTATTCAGTGAGAAAAATATCACTCAAATTGTGGCAAGGATCTCTGACTCGTTTTTAGCCATTTTGAGATTCTCTAATTGCTCTATAGAGCTGAAAATGTGATCTGAAGCTTACTTAAACCTGTTGCAGCAGTGAAAGATATTGCCCTCACCCTTTTAGCACAAGCAAGATGAAGAACCAGAGGGCGTTTGATCTAATGAAACAGAAGAATGAGTACACAGATTATGGAAATCCCAAGTATTAATGCTCAGTTCTTAATTTCAGCAGGTGAAAGTGGACAAAAAGAGGAAGTCAAGAAGGCATGAGCCTTAAGAAACTTCCAGGTGTGTAGTAAGTGAGTAAATATGGTTTTTCAGTAGGTCTTGGCAGGCGGTGTTGGGGCCCAGGGGTGTCTGGGCTGCCCTTGCCCAGGGCAGTCTAACAACTGCATCAAAGCATCCCCAAGCCGATCCATGACTGAGGAGGAATACACTCCCTACCCCATGAAGATAACACTCCTCCTGTCAAAGACAGGGTGTGGAACGTCAGTCTTGGTTTTCTTGAGAAAGACTGAAACAGCCAAATAAAGTGCCCAAGATGTGCTCTGGAAGACTGAGAGTAAAACTAGTAAAAATAAATATATATTATTACAGGGTTTTTTCATATTAAAATTGTAAAACAATCTATAACTCTACTCTCAATGAGGGTTTTTTTCTGATTTAATTAGGTGATTTGGACTGTAAGACTACTAAACCATTAGTTGAGCTGTCAGTAAATTCATGGGTCTGTGGCTCTTGTGGTTCAGCCCCAAGTGGTAACTAAGTACTGTGGAGCCACTCACTGGCTTCCTGCAACCTTCCACGTCTCAGATGAGGAGCAGAATTGGAAAGAAAAGGTAAAACACATAGGTGGAGATCAGAACAATCTAATAACTGAAAGCAATAATAATAACAATTGCAATAGTAATAAATGACATCTATATATTAGTAATCCTAATAATACTAAACATGCTGATAATCATATTAATAATGATGATGATAATTTTAATTATGAGAACAGAGAGAGAAACTGAACCCAGTACAATTGCTCATAAAAAATTAAAATAAGGTAAACCCCCATCTCATGTTAAAATGTGCACCTCCTTCAAATGCTGTGTTCGGACACAATTGCAATGAAGGTGGTTATTACTCATCTGCTGCTAACATTTTATTAATATAAAATAGTAGATTGACAATGAACAAGATATTAATATCTGCCCTAGCATAAAATTTTATTCAAATTCCAAGTTAAAAACTTTCACCAAAAAAATTTGATTTTCACTGCTGAGTCCTGTACTTGCAGGAATTAAAATGCATTTGCTTTTCAGCATCTTTGAATTCAACACACATGAAAATCTCTATAAAGTGCTTCCTGTAAATACAGTACATCAGGGGAGTTACATAGCAAAATATTCTGTCACAGTTTGCTTAACTACATAAGACAGATTTGCCCCTTCCCTCTTAATAATAGCCACAGACATAAAAGTTCATATGTTTTGGTTTTAGTTAAATGATGCAAAGGGTCTGAAGCACAAGTCTGGTGAGAAGTGGCTGAGGGAGCTAGGGGGGCTCAGCCTGGAGAAAATGAGACTCAAGGGAGACCTCATCACTCTCTACAACTCCCTGACAGGAGGGTGTAACCAGGTGGGGATGGGGCTCTTCTCCCAGGCAACAAGTGACAGGAGAAGAGGAAACAGCCTCCAGTAGCTCCAGGGGAGGTTTAGGCTGGATTTTAAGAAAAAAAAATTCTTCATGGAAATGATTGCCAAGCATCAGAACATGCTTGCTCAGAGAAGTGGTGGTGTCACCATACCTGGAGGTATTGTAAATGATGTGTAGATATGGCAGTTAGGGACACTGTTTAGTGCTTGACTTGACAATGCAAAGTTAACAGTGGGACTTGATGATCACAAAGGGCTTTCCCAACCCAACTCTATCGTTTAATGTGTTGGGGTTTGGGTTTGGTTTTTTTTGGGGGGTGGGGTGGGGGGAGAGAATGTTTTGATTTGGTTTGATTTGGTTTCCCTCTGGTGTTTTAAGGATGGAATATTTTGAAGTGTAAGAAAAGAATGTCCAAAGATGGCAAAACTTCAGGTATTGCTTTCAAAGAAACGTTCAAAGAAGATTTCAAAAAGTGCAGTACAATGCTTGCTGGCATAAGTCCTTTTCCAAGTTCACCTCTAATTCACATGGCTATTATTTATTATTCCTTCCTTTAAGGATCTGAGCACTTATTAACTTTGTGATCAAAGCAGTAAAGTCTTAGGATATGTCATAAAAACTTTAAAAAAACTTCTGCATTTTTGACACATGCTGTTTCAGTTGATAGAACTGCAATTTTTTTATCATTATTAGCTAAAATTCACTTATTAAACAACAGGATTTGGTTCAGTGATGAAAATAGTCTCTTTTTTATCTTTTGCTTGTTAGTGTGTCTATTATTATAACTCATGCTGTGTAACTGAGTGTCACATCAATAGGCTCAAGATGATGCAGTGAAAAACTTTGAGGTTGTTTTGAATTTAACTCCATAGGTGCAATACAAAGGATTTATAGTTGCATTTTTTACAGAGATTACAACCAGTCTTTTATTGTGTTATTATTTATGTAGGAGAGTACATATAGGCAGCATATTACCTGTTATCAGTTCGACTGACCAAAGCACCCCCACAGCAGAAGGTGGCTCAGAGAAGGGCGCAAGTGATGCACTGGTGAAGTTTCCCACTTTGGAATGTTCTTTGAATTCCTGTGTCAGCTGATACAACACAGTTTTGTCTCAGTTATTTGATTTAGCTGCCTGCATATGGAGGTGAAAAGTAGGTGCAATTTGTGTCAGAGAGAGCTGAAATGCTTTTCTGTAGGTGGTGCTGTGTGGCCCTGCAGAGAGGCAAGGAAAATACACTCCTGCCCTTCTTGTCCTCCCCAGATAAATTTCTGTGTTTTATTTCATCTCTCACTTGAAATATATGCTCTTCATCCTAGACAAGGACTTGTCACTTTGTTCATGTGTTTATTCTTCTTTAGCAGTAAAGAGTCCAAGTGTCTTAAAAGAGTCTTTGGGCAATTTTGTAATCAAAATAAATGAGCTATTTAATGTGTTCAGTGTTCGTATTAATTGATTTCAAGATACATTTCTTAGTGACAATCAAAGGGGTTTTAAAGTGGCAAGTTTACATATTCATAAATGATTAAATTTTCCATTATCCATTAATGTGTCTTAGGTTCCTTTCTTGTCTTCTCTTAAAGAAGTTTTCTTTTACGTGGCCCTACCTGCAGTCTTGCATTCTTTGTCATGCTGGTTTTTTAAACATCCTGTTTCTTGCAAGGATGGCCAAAAAGAAATTTACATTAAGCCTTACTAACAGAAGGTAGGAGAATACCTGCAGATAGATAATTTGAAAGCTTCTGGGCTTATTTGAGCCACTCTGAGAACTCACCTGCCTTGCCTGCCTTCACCTTTTGGAAAATAGGACAGAAGTTCTGAAAGCACCTATCCTCTTAACCAGAGGAGAAGCCTCAGCCAGTCAAGTGATTCATGCATTTTTGTATTACTTGGATGATTGAATTATTTGAGCTGTTTGGGGTTCATTTTTGCTTATGTGTGTCCACTAATACTGCTAAAATCATGCTTAATAATTTTATTTAATGATTCTCTTTTAAAACTCACTCTACAAATACAGACTTTAACAGCACCTGGAGAGATGAACATTAGCACCATGGCATAAAAGCCCAATGCAACAAGAACTTGTTCTTTCAGTTTTGCAATTATTTTGTAATGGCTGAGCACAGATGGTTTTAAATCAACTACTTTTCCATTACTCTGCTTTGTGTTTTCGTATTTAGATTATTTCTTTGCAATTATTATTAGCTAGTGAAAGAACAATTTCCTCCTCTATTAAGGAAATACAGTCATAACCTGACAGAATATTGAGACTTATTAAAGAATATTTTTCTTTTACATATTTAGCCTTGGCAATTTACATACTTAGGCTTGACGACTTATTGTATTGGGCAGGGGGAAGTAAGGGTGGTGTATTTTAGGGAAATAAAATTGTTCTCCTACAATGAACAAAATCAATGGGGAGAGGATGATCTGAAGGTTGCTATCATATAATCTTAGATTTGTTTATAAAGAAGGGCATTATTCTTTTAATGTGTTTGCTAGTCTTTCTAAAGTTTCACACATCATGTAAATTCATTTAATCTCTGAACAAGCTGTACTTGGGACTTTCGAGTGGAATGTAGGTAATTCTTAATGTTTTCTGCAAAATAAAATGCTTTCTACTTCCTTTTGCCATGTGATCAGATAATAGAATCATTAAGGTTGGAAAGGACCTTAATGCGAAAGAAGCAAAAATCATCATGGCCAACCAATCATATACACAACCTGTGAAACTTGGAATTGTTTCCAAATGTATGAAAGAGTGTACAAAAAAAGCAAAGAAAATAAATCTAAAGTGGTGCTGTTGCACTGACAGAAAAAATTTAAAAGTTGCTTTTCAGGAAAATCAACAGGAATTTCCTTATCTTGGAATTATTACTAACTTTTAGTTCTTCAGTGGTGTTCTTGAGCTTTCTCTTAATCAAGTCTTAAATGATTAATCATTAATATCTCTTAAAATTCTTTTACCTTCACATGTAGGGCAGGCCAAACATTTTTGGTGATAATAAACAATTCTGATTAGTTATGTCTGAGTTTAAATTTAGAGTACTAACTGATTACTGTTGTTATATTATGTGTTTGGGAAAAACTGGGTTTCTTTATAGACTCTCTAGAGAGAAGAAGTACAGGCTGTAAATGCACTGTCATGCTGACATTTTAATATATGTGGTACATGATATGTTGATAACTTGGTTTATCCTGATAAAAGCAAATGAGTATTTCTCATTTTCAAATTTCTTACTTGTTCCTCCTTACTTTAAAAAAAAAAATAAATGGAATTTCTCTTGCTTCTCTTGCTTCAATTAGGATAATCAAATATTGTTTAATAGGATCCTGCAGATAGCAAATCAACTACATTGTATATGAATAAATCATTTTCCTATCCTTTAGGAAGAGTATGAAATTAATATCTGTTTATAACTCTCTTAATCAGATCAAGATTAGGGATCCTATTATTGCAAGGATGCATTGATGGAAACACTAAGGAAAGCTTACAGATCTCTGTTGGTGTGATTGCCTGGTAGAGCTATCCATAATTCATATTTATATATGTCATGAAAAGATAAAAACTAGAGTATGTTTCATTTGTTCTTTAAATGTTATTAAATAATGTACTTGCATTAAAAAGAAACCCAATTTGTGTTATTTGTAAAGTGTGTTTTGACATAATAAAGATCTGATCAAGTTTTTAACAACCAATCTTTTCAGACTTATGCACACTAAGGAAAATATACAGATTATGTGAAAGAAAACAGGAAACAAAAATTATCCAGGTGTTTTCAACACAGTTTATCATTCTGTCTTTTCTGAATATGCTCACAGCTGGCAGCCTGCAGGATTTAAAAATTGTCAAAGTAATTAGAAACAGATTTAACAAGTTTCTTGTCAAAACTGCTTTTAGTATTCATAGTCTTTAAGTATATTTTAAGTCACTGATGATGAAAAAGAAAAAGAGGAAAAGACAGGGCACATAACGTAGAGTGTTTAAGTCACCTGATATGGGTTTGGATTGGTTTGTTTCTAATGAAAATCCAACCTTTCCAAGAGTAGAAAAAAACCATTCTCATTCCTCAACAAATACATCTTCTGTATCCAAAACTAAATTTCGTGACAGTTACTGGTACTACTATTAAAAGAAGTCACAAAAAAAGGCAATGTTTTTGAATCTGTTCTGTGGTCTTTGTTTTTTCTTCATATATTGAGTGTTCCTTGCAAAATGAAGATTGAAATTCCTTCATTCCATACTGATATATACAGATACACCCACGTATATGCAAACTTGTACTTTCTTGGATTGTGTGTCAATTGTTTTTAATGCTTGTCTGTGAACAGTTTTTAAAAGTTGCTATTTTCAGCATTTTTCAGATGTACCAGAGACCAGCAGCCTCCTTGCTTCCTCCCCTTCGACATTCATTTACTGTCTCCCTCAACACAGATTCAGCTCATCTGTCATCCTCAGCAATAGCTAAAATTATTTTCAGCTCTGTCTGTTGGGGACTCACAAGGCAAGAAGACTAGACCAGGCTTTCTTTTTAAAACAATTTCTCGTTAAAGTATTGACTTTATGTTTACTGACCTATTTTTGCAAACATTTTCTTCTGAGACAATGCTCAAATTTTTTATATTTTTTATATCCTTTGAATTTAAATTATTGGGAATACTTTATGCAATCCATGAATGTCTTTGTCAATATGACCATCTAACACTTACAATAGTAATAGTTGGGTTGATTCAAATATATAAATTACTTTTGATGGATCACTTTGTACATGATTACTTTAAATGGTTTTCTAGACTACATGGATGAAAAGCTCTCATTCAAGATTTTTATTTCTGATTTCCGTTTTAATAGAGAAAAAAATACTTGGGAAAAGCGTTTTTTTTACCTTTTTGTTTTTTTCTGGTTTTTTTCACATCTCTTCAGGAAGAGATGCTTGCTTGGGGAATATTTTTGTCAGTGGAAATTCTTGTGGTGACATATAAAGATCTTCTTATTTGTGTGATTCAGAGTCTTGACAACTGTTAAACAACATATAAAAAGTATCTCCAATATTTTCTCAGCTATGGATGCCACGAAGGGAAAAAATACTCTGACTGAAAGGTCTATTGCTCAGGTAAAAGAAAGAGGAAACATATAGATTTCTTTTCTTGCTGCTTCATGGCACAATATGCAGATATTTTATGTATCGATAGTTTTTAAATATTAGAGGAATTACTTTTGGTTAAAAAAAAAAAAAAAAAAAAAAGCTTGTTTGCCATGACTAAAACGGTTCTTTATTTCTTTGGTGGGGTTTTTGAAATTTTTAAATATTTTTTCATGTAAAGTAGATGGCGTTTTTTCTACCAATTCATCTATGTGGGAGCAGGAAAAAGTGTCGGAGAAGATGAGTGTGAAGCAAAACAATGGTTCTTCTCTGCACAATACCTTCTGCAGGTTCAGTTGGCAAATGTTGCTGCCCCTGCAAACAGTAATAACAGATTCAATACACTGCACCACTAAATTAAAATAAATGCTGCATTTTTCCAGCCAGTACAGTGAGCTCGTGATACTGAGATGCAGAGTCATGACTTACTCTACACATTTTACTATTGCAGTTCCCTCTGTCCTTCAGAAATAACAAACAGAAAGCACTCTGAATATTTACTCAGGTATTTGCACAGATAAAAATCTCAAACGTTTAAAATGGGGAAAACCATTATTAAGTCATCATGTAAAACAGTTTTTTTCTTCTTTCTCTTAATTGCTTAAAAAATTCGAGTTGGAATAGCCATCTTTGTTTCCATGCCTGGTTTTATAACCTATATTCCAAGACCATTAAAAATGCATTATATGTATAAAAATATTATAAATTAAATTAGAAACAACATGCATAATTACAGTGTGCACACTGTTCTAATTACTAAAGTTCTGATAGGGAGTAAATCAATTGACTCTTTATTTCAACATTATTCAAAGTTACATTTCTTACTAAATGAGGACCAGAAGGGGATTTGCCTGCAATAATTGGTGTCACTGCAGCTGGCGGGAAAAGGGTTGGTTAGAGTTAGGTGGAAGGTTGTGAACTTTGTGGCTAATTTCCTCCTTGCTGTTCATTTTATAAAAATATGGGAGGAAAAAAAAGGATGGAAAGTATTTTCTTTACTTTTATGTCCATTGGTGTCAAATTTTCAGCCCATAATGAGGAGGTAATGTAAGCCAACAGGTTTCCAGGCAGAGGACAAAAATTGCTCCCTGAAGTTGCCAGCAAAACTGCTTTATTAGCATTAGTATTGCTATTGCATGAAATCAATTGAAAAAATCAACCAAAAAAAAACAAACCACAGAGACAAAAAAAACACATAAAAAAGAAAGACGAGGAAAAAGACAACAAAATATTTGTTAGTTCTCTTCTGGCTGAGTTTTCATGTTTCTTGTAAACTGACAGTATAAACCAATATGTCATTCCGTTGTCAGACCATCACTAGTTCACCAAAAGGTAGATATATAAAGTCCTGTAAATATACAAAATATATGAATAATCGTATATCCCATAACACACTTCTTCATTGTGCAACAATGGATTTTGACAAATTCTTGCCTTAAAGGAAGACACGCTAGTAGGATGAGGATTGAGGGCAGATTAAATATCTTTGTTCTCATATCTGATCATAAGCACTGGCTAACACTAAATATCTACCCAATTTTTATTTCCCATGAAAAGATAGTTTTATTGCAGCAAAGCATTATTTTCAATTAACAAATCATGCAAGGTAAACATTTATCTCAACATTCAATATCAATATCTGCAGATAGAAATATCCAGCTCAGATAGGGCAGACTGCAACTAGGGTAGAAAACAAAAACAAATACAAACTGCAAAAGTCTTCCTTTTAAGAGCATGAATGTTTTCCTTAAGAGTTTAAAAAATAATTTTCAGAAATAATCTCTTTTATACTGTAAGTGAAGTTTTGTGTGACACACCAACATTTGTCACTTGTAAGAAAAGAGAGGGATGCATAAATTCCACACACTGAATTGAAGGTATCTCCAATATTTTCACAGTCAGCACAAGCTCAAACTCATTTATGTACTGCCAAGAATATCTGATGCTATCTAGCAAGTGGGCTTCTTCTCTCTACTGGTTAGGATTATTTGATGTACTTCTCACCAAATCCATCCCAGTGTATAAAGAGAGCTTATCTTCTTCATAGAAAGCAAATGAACATTAAGCAAGTCTTAAATGTCACCTGTTTTTTCCCCCAATTTTTATTATTTTCAATTTATTGTTCTGAAACAGGTTCAAAAATAAATAGAAAACCTGCTTCTATTGTCTTTTTGACAAAGTCTGTAGATTGCAGATAGCAGTAGAAATGATAACAACATCCAGGCAGACACTAGTGGAAACATGTTTTGCTCTTTTGTTTTGCTATTTGCTTGTTCCTTTGCTTTCCTGGTCTTTTTACTTGAGAAAATGGATCAACTGCAGCTGTCGCATACTTCTACACGGAGTCAGCCTTCCACATCTGTCATGAATAGTTAATACTGTGTAATTTAAAATGCTCTTCTACGCTGTCATGCATTGCACATAGCTTTAAGTGGGTCAAGTTGAATTTTGCCAAAAAGCAGAAAAGTAATAGCACTGTTGTAATACCAGAGTTAGTGAAGCAGACTTGATTTACTTCTCTGTGTCAAAACATTCACAACCCAGTCAGGAATAGATTCAGTTACACTTGGAAACAGAATAAGGAAAATAATCAAGACAGGGATGTCCTCATTAATCTAAAACTGAAAAAGCCTCAAAGATCTAATTCTGTATTCTGTATCTTTTTTTTTTTTTTTTTTTTTTTTTTTTTTTTTTTTTTTGGATGGTGAGCTACAATAGCTGCTTAGATAATGACTAAACGAATGAAGGAGCATGATCCCCTCCCTGACAGTTTTCTGATTCTGATGATTCTTAGCATATCGTTACTTGCGATGGAAGTTTTACTCACAGATATCTTCTGTGAAGTTTTATTAATTTTTAATGGATGTGTAGGTTCCGTGTTCAAAGTGTCCTCTTATATCTTCAAACTCATTATACATTGTGTGGTCATAACCAAACTCCCCTTAACTGCCTTACATACCTAATTGTATACCTAAATACATACCTAATTGTATGCAACATTGTCTAATTATTTTATTAGAAATAATAATAAAGAATATTTTTTTATTAATATGGTCCTGCAACTCAACATCTGTCATGGACCAGTGTGGTTACCTTAGTTTTAAACTGAAAGGTTCTGGTCTCTTTACCATATCACTATAAGGAATCTAATTATTATTTAATTATTAATTATTAGTTATTTAATATTCTTCTTTACCATTTTGTAGTTCTACAATATCTTTTTGAGATAGTTAGATGCACTGTGCAGTTTTCAAAATAACAGGCTACAATTTCTAGGATGATTACGCTTTTAATGCTGTTCCTTATTCCTCACTTTCTAGCAGTTCCAATTATCTTTTTCATCATATGAACAAAATGAAAAAGAGTCATCCTCAGTGACTTTTTGGGTTTTTGAGTGTTATTTAACTAATGTTAGTTTGAATGTGACATGTAGCTAATGTTAGGCTGAATTGGTTCAGTTCCAAGGGAAAAGCTTGAAAACTGGATCTAAGCACATCTCAAAAAAACTTAAAAGGCGAAAGAGCAGAAAAAAGAAAAGCCAGAGCTTGTCAAAACGTGTTTACAAGATGAAATCTCATAAATTATTTGGCTGTTCTTATGATTATTTTTAGTTTGGTGTTGACAGTGTTAAGTTTTCCTTTCCTTTTTTTTTTTTTTTGCATCACACATTATCAACTCTCCATTTTACCTTATTTGTTTTCCTTGAGTTTTCAAATACCTTTGTTAGAAACTTTATTTTAAAATAAAGTTCCATGATTTTTAATGGAAAATTTTAAATTATAGATATGATATTATACTGAAGATAAAAAATCATTACTGCAAAAAGAGAGATTTATTGGAATGCTGTGAATACAATGGAGGCAATTAAAATATTTTTTATTGTTTTTTGAGAAGGATATTTAATTTTCAGTGTTTAATACTTAATTTTCACTGCTAATCATTCATACAGACTTATTTTAAATTTATGAGTAAAGCAGAGTAAATGGGTAGAGCCTGTGGATGACTTTGCAAAGAACTGAAAGTAAGAAAATATTTATCTAATTTTGGAAAGCTTCATTGACTAAAGTTAGAAATCATCACAAAATCTGTCTCCCTCTCACATATACACACACACAGAACCCAATTAAGTGTATAACAAAATGAACCTTTGTGGCTTTATTTCCAAACCAATTCCTCAATAATTAGGTTACTTTCCTAATTTACAGTGGCTGGTTGTCCATTCTTTCAGTGAAGAGTAAATTAATTTGTTTTTACTTAGAAATATTTAAAAATCTTTGTGCTTTGCAGGAAACAATATAATATCTCATATTTTTCTTTCTTTTTGAAGATATTACATTTTAATTGAGTAAATCTTGACAATGAATATCAAGATTTCAAAGAAGCAAGAGAAACAATCAAGTCCCATTGGTGATACAGTAAAAAGCATTCATCAAGTAGAATGTTAGATATTATTTTATCATTTTTACATTCTTGGACTTATATGCAATGAATGACATTTTTATTTAAGCTTTCCTTTTTCTTAAGCATTATTTTTTTTCTAGCTCTAGAAGTTCTCATGAAGGAAATTTCATGAATAAAATATTTCATCACCGAAACTTTCTCAGTGGAAAATTAGGATATCTTTGAGAGCACTCAGTGTGTAGCTGCTCATCCTTTATCTATTGACTGCCATTAAAAACACTGAAAGAAGATTTATATTTATCCAGCATTAACTTCTTTTCAAAATGTTCTGTGTAGTCCACATCAAACAGGATAACAAAAGCCCTGCATGATCATTTACTTTTAAGCCTACATAATTCCGTTACTTATGGAGCCTCTTTTTGTATCCTGTAATAGAAGTTTATTGTGCTAGAGAAGGAAGCTTGATTATGGTCTTCAGGGTGGTGATTTAGGCCTATGAACACTGCCATAGTTCTTACTTTCTGCTCAGATCCCAGGATGTCTGTATGGATTTCTTTTCCTACGCATAGTCATTTTGACAAGAACGTGATTTGCTAAAGGTGGCCAAGTGAAGGTTTTGATAACCTTTTCACATTCTCTCTGATGTCAAAGAGAACATTTTGTCCATTATAACCAGAGAATGCTGTGGGAACAGAAAGTAGATATGAAAAGTGAGGCTATGGCAGTGATATTTAATAACTATTTAATGTCAAAGAAGTGCTTTACCAGAAGTATCTACAGGCTGCTGGTGTTTCATTTCTAATTAGATAACGAGATACAGGAATTCTAAGTATTTGTTAAAAAAAAAAAAAAAAAGCTATGACAGATAAAGACCTGATTTTTTTTCCCCCTTTCTTAAGGCTTATAAAATTTAATGATCATCTGGGGAGAAAATGAAGCTTTGTATCCAATGTCATTTGTGTCCATGTCATAGAACTAAAGAACAGAGAATTTAAAGACTTAATAGAGGATATGGCTGCTATTCTACTTCATAATTAGGGTGGGGAGAGTGAGGATGAACAGGAAAATGATGACATGGCTGCACATCATGCTTATTAGAATGTCCTTCCAATGATCCCTATTTTGATAAGGGGTGGAACTTACTCCATCAAATATGATGATACTGCAGAGAACATCTTTCACACTGAAGCATAAGAAAGTTTGGCACAATGATAAAACAATGCCAAGCAAAGGGGTAAAACCTATGTTTTCTGCATGTGTTTTGTTTTTCATAAAGTTTAAGAATGTATGTCTTAAAATATTGAGTATTTTCTGAACTCTTTGCACGCTTCCTAAAAATTTGATGTGCTGAAGTAAGGACTAGTAGACGTGAAGTGGCTTTGAATGTATGAATTATTTT
The DNA here is from genome assembly GCA_013400915.1 of Pardalotus punctatus. Taxonomy (NCBI): domain Eukaryota; kingdom Metazoa; phylum Chordata; class Aves; order Passeriformes; family Pardalotidae; genus Pardalotus; species Pardalotus punctatus. The sequence continues at coordinate 270,032 of VZTX01016521.1, forward strand.
TTCCAGCATATTTCTTTTTTGGTGTGTTCAAACATTGAAATCTATTGATGTCAATAGAAAACCTCTAACATGTTTGGGATAAAATGTGGAAAATTTTCTTTCACTCATCACCCTATTTCTCTGAATTTTTCTGGTTCAGGTGGATTAGCCTGGATTGCAGCGTGGCTCAAAAGGATGTAGCTTGTCCTGTGTCAACTGATCAATTTCCTCTCCAGCAACATAGATCGTACTGACATACAAACTCTCAGGTCCTATTTTTAACACTGCAGTGGGGCTTGGAGCTTGGGAAAAGCAGCACAAAAAATAGAAAGATACACATTTTTGTTCAGATTTCCAACAGTCATCATGTTAAGAACTGTCGAGGTCATTCCACTTTGTATTTCTTTATTATAAATATTTTAAACACATGTATTCAGAAAGTTCTCTGAAATGTTTTAATTGTGCAGGAAAAAAATATTCTTCTTTTCTGATTCTAAACTTTTTATGATCCAAAGTGTTAGGGACAATATGCAAATTGAACAATACTTCCCTACTTCTGTTTTCTTACTGTGACCTCTCTCCTCACAGTGTCTTAAGTGAATTACACTTGAAGATTGTAAAAGACCCAGTAAAGATAAATGACACAACTGTTTAAAAAATACTTTAGCTCAACAGTCACTACTGTGATTGTCAAGCAGGTTTTCATTTTATACCCATTATTATGATAAGTTGTCCAAGAACTGTGGGACTCCACCTGGAGTGGGGCTTCAGCTCTTGGACCCCAACATAAGGACCTGGACATGTTAGAGCAAGTCCAAAGTAGGGTCAGGAAGATGATCAGAGGGCTGGAGCACCACTGCTAGGAGAGAGGTGAGAGTTAGGACTCCTCAGCCTGGAGAAGAGAAGGCTCTGGGGAGAGCCTTTCAGTACCTAAAGGATGCCACAAGGAAGACGGAGCAGGAATTTTTACAAGGGCACGTAGTGAGAGTACAAAGTGGAATGGCTTCAAACTGAAAGAGGGCAGGTTTAAATTAGATGTTAATAAAAAACTCTTCCCGTTGAGGGTGATGAGGCACAGCAAGAGGTTACCCAGAGAAGTTGTGGATGCCCCATCCTTGGGACTGTTCAAGGCCAGGCTGGACAGGGCTGTGAGCAGCCTGGTCTAGTGGAAGGTGTCCCTGCCCACAGCAGGAGTTTGGAACTGTACGATCTTCAAGGTCCCTTCCAAGCCAAACCATTCTGTGATTCTATATGCCAAACTAAAATGTGCTAATCGTTTTAGTTTGTAAGCAAATTTTCCTGAGCACATTGTCATTGATAGGTCTGAGATTTGCTTCTCTCCACTCCTGGCTTTCCAAGAGGAGTCAGGATTCCTCCATCCTGTGTCCCCTCTCATCAGGGATCTTCAATGCACAGGCCATGGGATACATTACGGTGCTCTGTGAAACACCCTTTCAATACTTTGTGTGTCTTACCCATCTTTGCACATGCCAGTCTTCCTGTGTGGGCCCCAAATAAACAGTTTCTCTAATCAAATTATGAAATCTTCCTTATTATCTACATCTTGAAGAAGCTTTTTTACTGTTTTATAAAGAGGTCATCATATTTTGGGACGGTGGAAACATTCCCTCACTGACAGACTGAATCTCTCTGCATGAAATCTTTCCTTCTTTATGATTTCTAATGTAGATTTATTAAATTAATTTTGACTCAGAGTTTTAAAATCCCATAACTTTTCAGCCTGTAGATTGGCATTTAAAAAAAAAAAAAATCTTTGTCCTCGAATTACCACCCAGATAGTTTTATGATTAATGTAGAAAATATGGAAAGAAGAAATATTAATTTCTATCTCATCTAAATTGTCAGTAGCTTGACTGGGCCTTAATGAATTGCATTGGCAACATAGTTTATTTATGATATCTGTCAATAGTTCCCAGAGTACTGCAAAAGGTTTTAAGTATCAGAATAAAACATTAATGTTCAGGTGCTACATCAATATATTGGAAACAGTTCCTTTCATCACATATCTAATCAATAACTTAATCAATAACTTAATTTTAGTCAAGTGAATGTGACCAACAATGAGAATGAATGGAATGAAAGATTATCAACTTATATTTTCAATCACTGAAAAAGCATTATGTGTGAGGAATAATGATAGTACCATGACAGAACTTTGGGTGCAGTTCCCTTTCACAAAATCCCTGAGACTTTCAATTAAAAAAAAAAAAAAAAAAAAGGAAGTAAAACAAATCGGGGCTTAGTTAGTTAATAGTGTTGTCTCCACAGTCATCTACTTATAATTTCAAAATAATTTCTTAAGATATAACATCGCTCCAAATCAGAAACTTCGCAGGGCCAGGGACCTCTCCATCCCCATAAAGACATGGTTTTTCAGATGCTAAACTTTATCCTTTTCTCAGTCTACAAGAATTCCATTGAAGCTCATGGAAACCAATGATAAACCAAGTTGATAGTCTGCAGTGTTTTTCTCTGAATGACATACCTGCTCATTATTCCATTAGCAAATGTGACATAATCCAATATTCTTAGTTAGTAAACAATTCTGCTTAAAAAAAAAAAACAAAAAACAAATCCAAACCACACTGTTCATACCAGCTACTAAATGTTTTCACCTCCTGGCCAAATTATTTGTAAATCTAGGGCAGTTGTCTAAATACACACTTGTGTCACTTTGGTGTCATGTCCATCATGTAGACAACAATATATATTTTTTTTTTATGTCAGCCAGGGACTTTATTTCATGTATGAGATTATTCTATTTGCTTAATTTTGTGGTGGTGTTTATCTGAACCTCACTGGTACTTTGAACTGAAAAACCTGATAAGTTAATCCAGTTCTTACTCTACACAGCTATTTTGATTTCTCTGTAGTAAGTCTATTGCAGTAAAGATGGTTGGATTTTTACATAAAATAAGTAATCCCCAAAGCATTTACATGTAAAGATATTTTACTGCTCCTGTGACATAGTACAGAAAGTTGTAATATATCTGATTCAGGTGCCATTTCTACACCTTCCCTGTATATCTGCATTTAGCCAAGCACTAAACCTCTTTCCCTTAAAATGAAGAGCATTTTAAAATGACATGCTGCAAAGATGTCCTGCCCTGCCTATTAAGATCTTATTGCAGCAATACAATCTTATTATTGCTCCCAGCCATTTCCACTGGTTATCATTTCAGTGTTAAAGTGCTTTGCCTCTCCAAATTCTTTCCTTGCCGAGAAAAGTCCCCAAGGCATTCAGCCTCATCTTCCTTGCTGTAGCTGGACGACAATGGAAAGTTTGCAGTGCTAGAATTGAAAGGGAAAAAATTTGCAAAATATTCCCTGTTATTTCCTTTTTTGGGAAGAGATCAGATGGCAGAATGATTTAAAAAAAAAAAAAAAGGAAAAGAGAAAAAACTCCAAAGAATAGTAAAGTGAAGAAAAAGAAGAAAGGAGTGGACAGAAAAGGAGAAGAAGGAAACGGAAAAAAAGGGAAAGGGAAAGGAAATTTAAGAAAGTAAAAAGAAAAAAGAAAAAAAGAGGAGAGAAGAGGGAAGGGAAGGGAAGGGAAGGGAAGGGAAGGGAAGGGAAGGGAAGGGAAGGGAAGGAGAAAAAAGAAAAGGAAAGAAAAGAAAAGAAAAGAAAAGAAAAGAAAAGAAAAGAAAAGAAAAGAAAAGAAAAGAAAAGAAAAGAAAAGAAAAGAAAAGAAAGCCACAAAGGAAATTAATAACTACCACTTTCGTTGGTGCAACATCTCATTACACCCACAATCAGGGCTAAGTTACTATTTTTTAAATTAAATTAGATAATGTAATAAATTCATATTTCACATCAGAGATCATTGTACATGGTTTGCATTTGTGATTGAAAGGAAATATAAGCAGCCAACGAACTGAAGAATACTTGGCCATGTAGATTGCCTCATCTTGCTCTCACCAGGGGTCACCACGATGCCCTGTGCCCAGCCTGAAAGGCTGCTGGGGGCAGCAAGTGACAAATGCTATTGCAGCTCATCCCTGGTTTAGTAGGTCCCTGCAAGGAAAGATACCATGGCCTGGTCAAGTCTTCAGACCTATTTTCCTCAGGCCAGTTTCACTAACAAAACAGATAAAATTATATGCAATGAGTGTAATTAGAAGCCTAGCTCTTTTATTCCTTTTATTTAATTGATTTTTATGCAGACTCATGTATTAAAGCTTTACATAATGTGTTTGGCTCATTAACAGTTCATATTGTTATACTTCACTATATATAATGTGTATTTATGTGAAATGAATAAGTAGCTTTTGTGTGACAATCAAATAAGTGTATGTATGTTTAAGGAGTCATTATTATTACTTGTAGTACAAAAATAGATAATGGTCTGATGTAAGAGAAGAAAATAGTATTTAATTTTTCATTATAACTTCAATGGTCACTTATTAGACAGACTTGGATGGGTTTCTCATACTTTTCTGAATTTCCTTCCAATTTTTCTTTCAATGAGAAAATGTATTTAGCCAAAATTGTTCCCTTTTAATGCCAACATCAGCAGGTGGACTGACTGAAATTTCAAACACCTATTGTTTACAGAAAATCCAAAAATTAGTGACTAAAAATATTTTTAAAAGAAAGCCATGCTTGTTTTTTATATAAGTTTTATAAAAAAATTTATGTTAATTTTGAAGAAATCTGTTTTTATTTTTCTTTCTCAAGACTGAGACTTTGTTCAAACCCAAGTAGTCAATATCAGGCACATATCTCTGGGTTTTTTTGTTGTACATTGATAACATTATCTTAAAAGGAAAAATGAGAAAATAAAAAAGAAATTTTATTTTCTAAAAGATCAGATACAAAGAATATATATACATCTCTGTTTAATTAAAAAAAATATTCTGGAAATACAGAAGACTAGAAAACCTACACACAGCTTAGATGGCAATTTATTCACTGAATGTTTCACAAGATAGATGCAATGAAATGGTAATTAACTCTGGTTTTCTAGCTCAAAACCGTAAACCAAAATAAACCCTTCCAGCCTAATCATGTTTACTTGATTTAGGGTCTGATAAAGAAATGGAGGGATCAGTAGATGGAGCTGGAAGGGAACACTATGAATTCAGAAGAACATTTTCTTTGAACTTCATGAAGAATCTCTATAAAAGTTGCCTGTCTTGCATAAATAAACAAGATAAGGTAAAAAATATAAAAAATGCAATGAACTTGTTGTGCCTGTTGCAATACCAGATCATCTACAGTGCAGAATTTGAATACTGAGGTTGATGAAAGAGGTTTTATCCAGACAGAAATAAACATAGATACCCACTGAGTATGAGTAAATAAAAAATAAAATTAAAAAAATAGGAAAATGTTCTAGTGTGTTTCCTAGGGGGATTCACCAAGGTGCACAGAACAGATAACACAATTTCTGTTCAGAATTTCACCTGGCTCCAGCATTTGTTTTTAAATGAGTTTGAAGTAAAGTTATCAAGCTTCAAGTTAAAACTGAACAGAGTGGTACCAAGGCCATTATCTTGACAGAAATATCCGTGTCACCTGTGATCAGAAAACAACTGGAAAAATCAGCAATATTACTACATATAAAACGTCAAATTTCCAATACTTAGTAGTACCTATTGGTGAAGACACTACTTACAGTGTGTTTGTATGGAATGCTGTCAGATCCTCTTATTCACCTTATTTAGGAAATCTCAACACACTGCATGAGAATAAAAGTCAATAAAGATCCAAAAAGGGTTGGAAAGCACTTTAATGAAATGATTAACTGCGTAAGAAGTTAAACTTTTCTTTTTTTCACATTTTCTTTCTTCTGTGGTAAGGAAAACAATGGAAAAAATCAATGAAATTAAGAAAAATAATAAATTAACAATTTAGAAATTAGCACGTAGACTCAGAGACACAATATGTTCCTGAGGTTGAAGAACATCAGATTTAAAAAAAAAAAAAAACTTACAAAAAAAAATCCTTGTGGCCAGTAACAGAATTTGCAGCAAAACAAGATGGTAACTTAACATGAAGTAAATGTTTCTACATTTTCTTAACAGGAATTAACCTTGACAAAGTTTAAGAGGAACCTTCTGATATGGAAACCATCTGAGTTCTTTTCGTGTTCTTCTGAAGCAGCTGGTACTTGTCATTTTGAGAGTCTGAACACCTGACAAATTTTTGGCAGCTCTGAACAAGTCTGGCAATTTCTATTAATTTATATTACTGTCAAAAATATTTCAAGGGCCCACAGCTCAGTTATCACAAGAGGGCACTACAGGAATGCCTGCTAAAAAGTACCCAAACCTTCATCTGAAGCATGTTGGCTATTTTTCCATTTTCATTTTCTCCTTACATTAAAGAAGAAAAAAGGTAAAAATGCTAAAAGAATTACCAAGATCTCACAGTTTGTTAATGGAAAATATTCATCTGGTAAAGATGTCCAAGAATTTGTACAGTATAGTGTCAAAACACTATGTTATCAATTTTTAATGATTATTCTTTACAGGGCTCTAAAACATTTCTTCCACCCCTATCTTGCCCTTATCATCTTTTTCATGCCTGAGTGTTCTCTTTATATGTTTTACAGTATGATTAATAGCCCGGTTGAGGTGTCTCTATAAAAACACACACAGCATAGGGAACATGCAGGAGGAGCCGAAAGCCACAGTGCAGGCAGAAACCTGTACTCCAATTGCTATTGCTGAAACATGGTGGGATGAATCACTCCATTGGAATGCTTCTCAGCAACAGGAGACCCTTGCTCCAAGGATATCCTCCTTGCATGGGGGATAATTTCTTAATCCTGGTGATAGACAGCCCAACTAGAGGACAAGTGTTCCTAGACCAGTTGCTTACCAGCATGGCTTAGCTAATTAGAGATTTAAAGATTGGGGGCAGTCTGGTGGTCACATCGAGTCAGGACACTGATTTTGGGAAACAAACCTTCAGCCATTTAAGGAATTGGATGGGACTCCCCAGGAAGCTGTGCTCAGGAGCAGTGGAGTGGAACAGACATGGCAGCTTTTTAAGCATATTTTTCTTAGAGTGAAAGAGATCTTGATTCTTATGAGTGAAAAATAAAAGATGACATGAGACCATCATGGCTCAGTAAGGACCTTCTGACGAAACTAAAGTGAAGAATGAAATGCACAGTGGAACAAGGGACATCTCTCCTCAGAACAGAGGGATGCTGTTTAGATATGTAGGGATCAAATCAGGAAAGCTAAGACACAGCTGGAGCTGAAATTGGCAACGGATGTAGAGCATAGAAAGAACTTTTGCAGATATGTTGTGCAGAAAAGAAGATGAAAGAAAATGTACCCAGCCTTACAGAAGGAGTGTCCCAACATGGAGAGGGCTTGAGGTATTCCACTAATTTTTTGCCTCATTTTTCAATGGCAATTTGTCTTTCCACCTCTCCCAAGCCCCCAAACCTCAAAGACTGGTGCAGAAAGTCCCTCCCATCATAGGAGAGAATAAGGTTCAAGACCATATGAGGAACATACAAAAGTCCATGGGACAAAACAGGATACATCCCAGTACTCTGAAGGAATTTTTTGATGTACTTTCCAAGTTACCACTCTCTCTTGTATTTGGAAAGTCATGGCAAGTCAAGTGAAGCCTCCAGTGATTGTAGAAAGTCATTGGAGTAATTTTTAAAAAGAGTACAAAATAAGACCCTGGGAACTATCAGCCTATCATCCTCATCTCTGTTCCTGGGAAGATTATGGAGCAGATCCTTCTACAAGGTGTGTAGAAGGAAGACGAGAAAGTAATTAGAGACAGCCAACATGGGCAAATCATACCTGACTCAGCTAGAGGCCATCTATAAGGGACTAACTGCATTAACGGACAAGAGAAAATCTATGAAAGTCATCTACCTGGCCTTTGAAAAATTCCCCACAACATTCTTACCTCTAAATTTGAGAAATCTGGGGTTGATGAGTGGGCTATTAGCTTTATAAGGAATTGGCTGGATGACCACGAGTTACAGTCAATGACTGAGTGTCCATGTGGAAACCAGTACTGAGCGTTGTCCCCCAGGGATCTCAGAGCTATTTAAATGTCTTCATCAATACTATCAGTGGAATTCAGTGCACCTTCAGCAAGTTTGCAAATGACACCAAGCTGAGCGATGCAGTTTAGTTTGCTGGAGGGAGGGGCCATCATCCAGGGTGACTCTGACAGGTTTGAGGAGTGGGTCCATGCAAGTCTCATGAAGTTCAGCAAGGTCAAATGCAAGATTCTTCAGCTGAGACAATTCTCAATATCAGTACAGACTGGGAGATGAATTAATTGAGAGCAGCCCTGGCCAGAAAGGCGGATGTTAGTGGTTGATGGAAAATTGGATATGAAATACCATTGTGCATTTGCGGCCCAGAAAGCCCTGTGGGCAGCAGGTCAGAGAGGGAATTCTGCCCCTCTGCCCCACTGCTGAGACCCCACCTGCAGTGCTGCATGAGCTCTGGGGTCCCCAGAAAGATGCAGACTTGTCAGAATGGGTCCAAACAGGGTCAGAAAAAATTACCAGGAAGCTGGAACACTTCTATAAGGCTGGGCTGAGACAGAAGGGATCACTCAGCCTGGAGGAGAGAAGGTTAAAGAGACACCTGACTGTGTCCTTTCAATATAGAAAGAGAACTTATGAAAGATGGGGAGAAACTTTTTACCAAGGCATGAAGTGACTGGACAAGGGGCAATGGTTTTAAACAGAGAGTAGATTTCAAAGTGACTTATAAAATACTTTTTGTGATGAGGATGGCGAGGCACTGGCACAGGTTGCCCAGAGAAGCTGTGGCTGTCATTTGAAATGTTTGAGGTAAGACTGAGTGGGCCTTTGAACAACCTGTGGAACAACCTATTGGAAAATGTCCCTGGCCATGGCAGGGAGGCTGGACTACATGAACATTAAAGCAACCCCTGCACTCCCCATTTCAAACACCATGTATCCCAATCCAACCCCACAATCTTCAGAAAATAATTCTTATCAGTTATCTCTCTTTCATTTTATGCTCATGGTAAATCCTGTTACTGAAGACCCCACTTTGCCAGGGAAAATTCTGCACTTTTCCTTTTGAAGGTGTGCTTTGCAGTAGGTAAGGTATTCACATGAATAATTACACCATGTGCATACCTGTACTTTAAATAGCTCTTCTGTTTTATTCTGAAACAGACTACAGCAGGTATATTATATGCTTTAGTACACCAGCAAGGTTATGCTTTGGTTCTAAAGCTGGTTGGCAGATTGATTTTTACTAACAGCATAGAGACATCATCTTTTTTTTCTGGTTAAATACACTCAATCTTTCTCAAAACAAACTATAAAGTGCATCTTGAAACTAAACTGTATACATATATATGGTTTTATGTCAACACTCACATGCCAGAATCCCTGTTAAAGCAAAGAGACAAAAATTACAAGACTTTTTTTTCCAAACATAAATTAAAGCCCGTGACAAACAATCTTCTCATGAGATAAAACATTTTGAAACCAAGTCATTCTTATTTTTTCATAAGACTCTAAAATTCTGGCATTTTTTACTTCCTTTCACTGTTCCAATATTTTTTCTGTAATAGTAGTCTTAGTGATGCTAAAACAAAAAAGGCAAAATGAAAAATTCGGGTCTGATAAACAGACTTTGAAAAGATTTTGTCATGTATTTTGATTCCAACAAACTGACATTTTAAAGAGGAAAGATATTGCATCAAAATTATTTTGACTGATTTTACTTACTAATATACCCTTATTAAAATAATTTAAAACATCCTGAACCCCATGAAATACAGTTTTTTTCTGGATTTATTTTGCCTGTTTGTCACCTTCTCTTTGGCATGCCCTAACTGAACAGGGGCTAGCTACATGAGTAAGAAAAACTTTTATTTTCTGTGGGTGAGCTGATGGCTTCTGGCTACTTTATGTTCCTCAGGAAATACAGTCTATATCCCTGTGTTCTAGATATCACAAGAATTCAGGTATCTTACCAATATGAGCTAGCTAAAACAGACAGAATTGCCCTTCTGTGAATATAAAATAAAATTTAATCTGCCTTCACCCTTACAAATCCTTTTTTTATTTTTTATTTTTTTTTTCAGTTTGTATCTTCAGGGCTTCTTCATAGCTAAGGAAAGCCAAGACTTTGAAACTGGTTTACACTATTCCCTTAAAAACTTGATGTAAAGCAAGTCTGTGTATCTCTCTAATACCAAACTAGGAACTATGGTTCAGGTTAAGCATATAAGTGTATTATTTTAAGGTAACTTTGCTGTTTTCCAAAATGAGATAAGTGAAGATGGGCCATAAAATGCAGTACAGTTCTGGTAAGCTTCTTAAGAATAGTGAGGTTAAGACAGATTTAAGAAGCTGCTGGAAATTCACATCATAAAAATAATCTCTTGAAGGCAAGGAATCAGCAAGCCTGTGATTCCAAAATAGAATAAAAATCAAATTTCCTAACAGTACATATTCATGAAGCATCTTTTTGTTTTTCTGTCAGCTGCAGCAGATGTGTAATACACATTGTCTATGCACATACTATTTTGTCAGAGCAGTGATTAAAAATGGCTTGCATTGTACTTAGATTCATCACATTTAAAATGCACATTTGTCTTCCAATGATGAAGGGACATATTATACACATTTTGACAAAATTGTGGCTTCAGCAAGTTTTGTTTCCTCCATAGGTCCTTTGAGGGCTAAAGGTCTTCCTGTGGCAAATTCTGTTAGCTGAGTTAAGATTTTGGAATGCGTGTTCCTCTCCATCCTTAGGCAATTTTGCAAGTGGGTGTATGCATCAATTAAATACTTTGTATTACTGCTGGGGAAATCTTGATCTGCTGTAGTGGGTCACACTCTAGTTTGGCAAATGTGCTGAGTCATTCACCAAAGTGGACGTGACATGAAAACTGGGCACTATGCTTTCAATTCTTTACAAATGTTCACACATAAATGTTTGATATCCTAAGGTCTGGAATTTATTTCCTCCTTTACAACCTGTTTAAGAGGATTTGCTACATAAACACTGAATGGTAGACTGGTGTTGCTGCAGCATCTTGCTGCCTGTCTGAATTTTGGTATTGAACTACTGTTTCAGCCACTGAGGTCTTTTCACTGATGGTTCAGATCTCAACAGCCTCCTAACATCACTCTGACATGGAAATCATTTGTTTCTTTAACTTGATGAGAATGATGCTTAAAAAAAAAAAAAAAAAAATCTGTTTTAAGACCAAGGCAAAAAGTAGCATAACATCTGATAGACTCCTGTAAAATATACTTGATAATATTGTACATGGAAAGCCAGCTGCTTTTCCCACCATCACAGAAGGAAACACTCTGTAGCTCCTGAGACATGTAAAATGTGTTTCAAAAGAGTGCATTCAAGGTGAAAATTCCTCTTGAATGCTAATAGAAGTCCTCTAATGAAGAAAGACAGAGAAAACAGACAGTTCACAAGGCTGTGGAGGAAAATTCTGGTCATTACCTTGCATGTCCTGGTGTAGACTACTTTTAACAAAAACTGGGGTTTTTTAAATAACGGGGTTTTTTTTAAATATAGGTCATGCAGAAATGGTTGATAACACACACAAATCAAGGTGGCAACTGAGATTAGGTCAGTTGGTCAGAGCATGGTGCTCATAATGCCATGGTTGCAGGTTTAATCCCTGTACTGGGTCATTCTTTAAGGAGTTGAACTGGCTGATCCTTGTGAGGGTACCTTCCAGCTCAGAATATTCTGTGATTCTGTAAATAAAATATATCCTCTAAATAGGTTGCTGCTTTTCCTTGTAAATATTTTACTCATGAAATTATGATAATGTTTAAAATGTTACTACACCTCCCAGAAATACAGCGGCCTAGTAATCGGAGAAAATGTTAAAACTGGGACTCGAGTAACAAAGGCAGTTTTGTTACACACAATTTTTATGAAATGTAGAGTAGGTGCAGAAAAAAAATATGTAAAGGATATTAAGCGGATTTGAATTCCTAAACTCTGGATCTCCTGCTCTGGCGATAAAGAAGAGGACAAATATGACAATAAGTATTATAAAACTTATAGTTGATAGCCTTACAGTGAAAGTATTGGAATATATGCATATATTATTAGAATTGTTCAAATATAATGTAATTACCTTAAAAAATCATTAAGGTTTGGAATAGCAGGGACATATAATATTACATACTTGAAGAAACTGTCATGCTGTCTTGGCAAGGTTTTCTGCAAGATTAAAGGCAGTAAGAAACCTGCCAATACTGGCGCTACACTACACTAATAAATAACACGGGAAATTTATATAAATCAACATCTGGCACAGAGCTTACTTTTCTTCCTGCAAAGAAGTTTGACATTTTTTCCTATGCTGCAAAAAAGAAAAAAAAAAAAAGGCTTGACTATATTTTATTGCAAAAGATATTTGAGGTTTTACAAGTGTAAAACTTAGAGATTACAGTGCTTGAGCATTATATTACTGTTACATGCTGGTTTTACAGTTGCTTCTGACTTTCCCAAACTTTGACCATATGGGATTGATTTTTTTTTTGTCATGTTTTAGTACAAACTACTATCATTATCTTATGTTTATTTTTAAAATGTCAGTCCTGACCCTCCAACCCACCACCACCAAATCTTGAAATAATTTGAAGCAGCTTTGTGTCCTTATAAATAAAGCTTCAACATTTTGATTTTAAATATCTTGCAGATGCTCAGTAGCAATTTTTTAGAGCTTTGTTGCTTAATTCTTCAAAGATTTTCTTTGCACTGGCCATTCTCTAAGAACATTCTCCTTGCAATTACTAATCTTTTGTGTCAAAGCAGTTTTACCCTGAGGTCCAAAGCTAGCCAGTGGTCTGCTCTGCTCCCTGTTCTTTTTTATCCACACTTCTTATTGAAGCAAGAACCAAGAGACTGAATAAAAATTTTGTCTACTAAATACAGATGATACCATGGGTGTATGAGTATAGGAATACAGGTTAAAACAGGTAACTGGAACATAGACTTACAGGAATTTTGAAGGCTGAAATTGGCTGGGAAAATAGATTTGTTTGGGCAAAGGGGAATTTGACAGAGCTGGCAAGGCAAAAAGACTAAGAATGTGTGGTGTGGATGGCATGGTTGTACATTGTAAACAAATAAAACAAAATAAACCAAAACCCATTGTACAGTGTTGCCAGCAAAATAGTCTCGAGTAGGGTAATTTTATTTGACTTTATTTCTTGCCAGTGGATAAAGAATTCTGATCCCTGATTCAGGGAGTAAGAAAAATAATAAAAAATGAAAAGAATACTCCTGTAGCATCCATCTTCTTCCCTCCACAACCTTTATTTCCAATGTGTTCACTGTTGGGTACACTTTCTCTATCAAAATTATTTTAGGGAGTTGTTGGTTTGCAGACGAGAGAGGGGTGATCTGCATAATTGTGATTGTTTCGTTTTTTTTAACATGAGATGATGTTTGGCCATGCTGGCAGTAATGGCTCCTTTCTGCCACCCTACACCTACTGGGCTCCTGGCACCTCATTCACAGCTGGCCCAGCCAGGTGTGCCACAGCCACAGGCCCTTGCACATGTCCCTGCTGTAGCCAGTGTCCCCACCCCATGTCAGTTCAAGGCCTTGTCCCACACAGGGTACCACCATACCCATCTCCTGCTTACACCTTGTCACTTCTGGCCAATACATGGACATGGATGGCCACCTGACTGAAACAAGGGAATTGAACACTGAGATGGGATTAGGATCAGGAAAGTAAGACTGAAGCCTGGGACTGAGTCAGTCAGGATGGCAGAATAACAGTAGAAGTGTATCAGAAAAAATTCAGTGTGGCATCAGTGGGAGCAACTGCAAGTGGCTGGTAAAAAGTCTGCTATGGACAGGATGAAGAAATATGACATTGTGGTGGAGAGTTCAAAGGCATTGAATTAAAAGTTATCAGGAAAGAAGGCTCTTTCTATTTCTCATATTTCACCAACACATAGCATGTGTTTCAGCAAACTATTCAGTCATTCAAAATTCTTTGTGTGTGCTCTACTCTTCCTTTCCCAGACTCAGGAATTCTCTGCAGCAATCATGTTTTCCTTGCACATGTTATAAAGCATATTTGATTGTAACCAGCCTGACACGCAAGCACAGTAATGTGTCTGCACAAATGCAAAAGTATGTCCAAAGATGTTCCCCTCATCTTGCAGATGAATGAGGCACACTATCCCTGAAATATCCTTAAAGAAAACAGGAGGGACCTTCACAGTGTGATTCCTGTAGTGAGCTGGATACAGAGAATATGTACTCAGGCTACTGAGAGAGATTCGAGTGTCATGGAGATATTCCAGAGTGGGTATTTCTTATCTGTTGGTGTTCCACTTCCTTTCATCATTTCTCAGTAGCAGCAACAATAGGAAAAAGAAGAAGGAAAAAAAGAAAGCAACTGTCTGGAGATATTTGCTCATATGTGGTACTGGTTTGTGTTTTCACTTTAGTGCGTTCCACATTGTAAAAAACAATGGAAAGGCTTAGTCTGTTCTTTGTATTTCTCTGAACCTTCAGGAAAAATTCTCATTTGTATACACATTCTACCTGTTCAATCTCGCAGAGCAAAGCCTCATTCTGCTGTAATTAAATCAGACAAAAAACCCAGCCAAACAAGAACCAACAGATGGTGTGCATCATATGACAATCTTTAGGAGTCACTTTGAAGCAGTGTTCTTTGTAACAAGCCTTGTCACAACATGGTATATTAACAGCTCCTGATTTTCAGTTTTCAAAAGTGTTTTGTATGATGTGTTGAAGAAACAAATAAATATTTGTCTCCTTTTTACATATAATCTTCATTTATATGGAGTATAGATCAGCTACCATTCACATTAAGAACTGAATGCACAGAGCAAGAAAAAAATCTGGATAAAAATATTGCTGAGTTCAGACCATGCAAACGTATTCAGAAATGTGTTTTCAAGTGTTCTCCAAAGTGAAGGACCTTAGAAGACTAAATTCAGAAGGAATCAGAGAGTATTCTTTTTTTTTTTTTTCATTAAAAAGGAAGTTACTGATGCATTTAGCTACACTCTGATTAATAACATATCAATGCAATGGAATAAAAGTTTTTCAGAGTAATGTTATTATTTTCTGGTAGCAAAAAGAAAGTGAGAGTGCAGGAGATTCCCTTCTGGGCTTGTATATGTCTTGCCATCCCCATTACTTGTTTCTGACAGCTAACACCCACTTTTCATGCAAATCTTGCCTTGAACTTTTTGCTCCAAGGGAAATCTTGCTTTTCTAAGACCACATTGTTATTATATTTGTCATTCTTGTCATATTGCTTAAATGTCACTCTGGAGAAAATAATACAGTAATTAACAGTGATTTGTTCAGAATGTTTGCTCTGGGTCTAGTTCTTCAGAGCAGCAGTCCTCTAACCTTTGTATTGGGGGATGTTGCTTCTTGCTTCCTGTAGCAGTCAGTGACTTTTGCCTCTTCACCACATTCTTGGACACACCTCTGTGCATTCAAAATCCCTGTTCTGGTGTGCTGCAAACCCTCACCTGTCCACTTCCAAACAGAGTGTGATAAAACAACACCTCAGTAAAAATGTTGTTGCAGTCAACCTGTTTTTTCTTGCCTACTAAAGATATTGCAGGGATTTTCTACACTGCCCTAAATTTAAAATAACACTGGTCATATTCTCTATCCAAAAACCTCTCATTGTAGGGGTTACTGTGAGCTACTCCCATCCCATTTGCTTAAGAATTTCTTCTCCAACAATAAAATTTATCCTGTAGGATATTTTAAAATGCCTTGTTTTAAACATGAATTGACTCTTTCGGGGGTTGACTTTAACAAAGCTAAAGATTCTGATTTGAGGAATGAATTCTGAGCAACACTGTGACCAGAGTAAAGCTGTTCACCCCTTAAGAACAGAGACAACAAAATAGAACAATATCAGGTATAGCTGCATTTTGTTACAAGATAAAAATTGCAGCAGATAATTTACACATTGAAGATATTTAAAAGAATTATCGGGAAATTCTAGATGTGACTGAAATACAGATTATTTACAAAGAAACAAACCTGCATCACTGAATAGGAAAAAACGAAAGATTTCTCCATCTAACATTTTATGGGCATTTTTAAATTTTTATGTAATTATCATGAAGTCATACTATAACACCTCATAATACATGCTGTTTCTGATGAATTTTTATATTTCACTTTCAAATACAACTAATAAACACATGACCTTTTAATAGAGATTTCAGAAAAATAATGGAAGCTGTAAACCCGTAGATATTAAGGTTGGTGTCAGAATGAATCACATTTTTGTCATTTGAAGTTATGCATCACATAATTTTATGTATTAGCAAAGAATTTTAGTGATTGGTACATTGTTATATTTTAGAGCTTTGAAAGCAGGCCAAAATCTGGGTTTACTGGCATTTTAAGGATTAAAACCACATTTTATGGAATATGAAATAATAAACACCTTTAACAAAAAACAATATAATATAATTCTAGATGATAGTCATGTCAAATTGCTCTTCTCAACACAAGTGAATGCATTTTGTTGAATTTTCAAATATATGTTTCTTGCATTTTCTGTTGTATGGAACCATCTAAAAGAATTCTATTGCTAATTTTTAGTTTTCCATGGATCCATTTCTGGAGCAAAACACTTGATATAAATAGCTGACTGAAGTTTCTTCCTCTTCCCCCTCTCCATCAAAATATGCCTCTTGTCCTTCATTTTTCTCATCCATTCTTGAAGCTTGTTTCTCTCACCTTCAAGAATGTCCATGGAAAGCAATATCACACACCAGATAATTTTTCATTACAAATGTCTGACTTGGGAGAAAAATTAAGAAACAACATCCATTTCCTAAAAGTGTAGCTTTTGCTGCTATGCTAAGAACATCTAGTTAGACATTCTTTTATAATCCCTTGACAGTGTTATGTTTGCAATAATTTCTCTGCTACACTAGGATCTCTTTCTGGGGTTCAGTGTTCCCATATTTGGAAAAAGGTACTTGATTTCTGTGAGGTACTGTATGAGATAAGCCATGAGATAGGTGGTGAAGGGATTTCCATGAGATATGCCATGAAATATGGGATAACAGGATTACAGTGGGCAGGAAGGCCCATTGGTAGCAGTGATAAGTTATCAGGCAGAGGCCAGATGTCCCTTACTGCTGCAATTGGCCACGTGGAAGAGAGACTGATGCTAACATGCCACAGTTCTGTTCTGCCCTTACACAACACCCACAGCTTTTGCAATCTCTCTCTTTGCAACTTTTGATATGCCTCTTTTGCATATAAAATGTGTGTACCCCTGTCCCCCCCAATATATGACAGCAACAGGGTATTTTGACTACAGTTCCACCTCCACCTGCCCCAAAAGTATAAATTGTCTTTTGAAATCTTTCATGTCATAGGATCAGGATACTTGTCTTGCAGACAAGTCAAGGGCCCTGCTCCTCTCTCCTTCCCAAAGCAGGGACAACTCTTCCGTCAGATTTGTGCTTCCAACAGTGTTGGAGTGTCCCCAGGAACACTTATACATAGTTCCTTGACTCAAATAGGTTGAGTGTTCACAATGTTTTGAGTTTTTTTGCACAACTACCACAGAAGCCAGATCTTGTTGTATTCTGAGGTTTTAATAAATTTTCCTCATATATATTTGGATCTTCTCAAGTAGTGTCAAACTAGAGCTCATGGCCCAGGATTGCATCCAGATGCTCCTGGAATATCTCTAGGGAATGAGACTTCACAGCTTCTTGGTCAGCCTGTTTCAATGCAGAGTCACCTGCACAGTAAAGAAGTTCTTCCTCATATTCAGGTGGTACTCCCTGTGCCCATTGCCTCTTGTCCTACTTATAAGTGTTGGTGTTGGATACGTGCATAAAGTTCACCAGAAAGCCATAATATCAGTGTGACCTTGTTACTTTGCATCAAAAAATTATTGCTTGAAGAAAAAAATACTAATTGTTTGGTTGAGATACTGTAGAGCATACTCAGACCATAAAAAGGGGTATGATCTCATTCTTTCAACAGCTATCTCTACACATATTCCTAGCATTAGAAGTGGAAAAGCAATGCAATTTTTTTTTTTTTTCTGTTTAATGATAGAGGTGAAAGCTCTGGAAAGGAAAAAGAATGCCAAGTAGTTGGAACAGAAAAAAACCTTTTTTGATAAAATGAGAAAATATCATCTTCTCAAAACTTGACCTTCTCTTTTTTGAATGAAAACTCTGTCACTTGAATCTGATTGTACAGATATATTTGCTTCCTCTGCATTTGTTTGTATTTGCTCACATTTGCTTCCTCTGACTCTGTTTATAATTTAATTTCTCATGTGTAAAAGAAAAGAAAATAAAAAGGAAGGAAAAAGAAGTATACAACCCAGGATCTTAACTACAACTGACAGCAGGATCTTGGGCTTTTTACTGCCTGAAGTCCAGACTCAAGGCATACAGTCTCCAGTTTTCTTCTGTGCAGCAGACTACTGTGCCCAGTCATCAGAGCGTTACAGCATAGCTGCAAGTCAAGTCTTTTTTCAGAGGGAAGCTGAGAGGATGAGAGAGAGGTTATGCCACTCTCTGAGAGAGGCTGAAATATGGAAGATCTTTGGGAAGTGAATTTCCCTTAAATGACATTGCTGCCATTCCTAGATCTTCAAGGCAAATAATGCATCCTTCTATTTTACTAATCCAAATATTTTATTTAGGCTGAAGGAATGTAATTAGCATTGGCTTATAATCAGTTGTTGACAATACTAAGCTTTAAAATAATTTCTTATTCAAATAATTATTCATGCTAATTTAAAGCATTTTAATGCGACATCAGTATAACAATTTTCATACAGAGAGAAGATGTTAGTGCATAAGTTATTAATTCTGTATACCTTTACCACACCTGATGGCCAAAGTTTTCACAGACAACAGTTAACACTATTTTGTAACTCTTGAAAGTACTTAGGCTTCAACATTTTCAAAGATCTTGGCCACTTTTTTGTCCTATCAAAGTATTTCAACATCCAGGTTAGTTTTCTAGGTGTAGTAAAACACGTACATTTTCTCTGAAACAACACTTTAAACACAGTTCACAAGCCAGAACCAGGTGTCTAAGGCATTAGATAAATAGAATATGACTAATGATGATTGTCCATATTTGTCTAGTACAAGTTAATACACATGTTTTTATGACAAAATTGGTATAAATTCATCCACTGATACATATATGTATCATTTCAACATTAATATGTGCTGTGATGAACATACATTCTCTCTCCACATTTGCATTAATGTACATATGCTTAATTATGAATCTTTGTTGCAGGTTCACACTCTGCAAAGTTGGCAAAGGTAATTGTGAAATGCTGACTGGACTCTTCTCCCTCCCCTCCTCCTCTGCAGGCTGTGTTGGATGATGGAAGTGGAAACACAGATTTTCTGTTTACTTTTAGGATGCAGTTACTTAGACTCTATCAGGGAGGAAGATACATGTTTGTGATACCCTTTGGCTTGTGGGATTAGCTCAGATTGATTCTTGTAAACCATTTCTGCTGGATTGACTGAGAGGGACCTCACCACTGTCTGTCGGTGTCTGCAGGGAGGGGTCAGAGCATGGACCAGGCTCTGTTCAGTGGTGCCCAGCAATAGGACAAGGGCAAAAATGGATGCCCAGGAAGTTCCACCTGAACATGAGGAAGAACTTCACTGCGCAGTGACCGAGCACTGAACAGATCACCCAGAGAGAGTGTGGCGTGTCCCTCAGTGGAGATATTCCAAAACCATATGGGTGCAATCCTGTGCCTTGAGCTCTCGGATGGTTGGACCAGACCTCACCCATCGCGTGGTTCTGTGATCTTAGAGCACTCAATGTTCACTACGACAATACTTTGAGCTAATCAGCACAGTCATAAATTGCTTTGTCCAAAGGCAGCATGTGTTCCCTCCATGGAATAAGTAGGGTGTTTATTTTATAAAATGTAAGATGAAAAAGCTAAGCTTTCTTTTATTGGGGGAGATAAGAAACAGCAATATTTTTCTTTTAGGGACCACCATCAGAAAATAACAGTTTGACCAGTGAAAATTTTTTGCATCTATGCGCAGATGTATGTCCAAAGCCTAGTTGTTATAAAATTGGTATCCTTCCATCTTTTATAAATTATTTAGACAGGCAAAACATGACGTTTCATCATCATACAGACTCTTCAAGAATATTGAAGAATTGAGAAACAGAATCTGGCATTTGATCTGTATGAAAGATTCTCCTGGACAAAATTTAAAAAAAAACGAATAAGAAATTAAGAGGTAAGGATGAAAAACTCCTTGGTACAAGAACTTATGCTACCATGACTGAAATAACTTCAACCATTCAAGACAGCACTGAATTAATGTTATATGTTATTAAGACCCAAACCTTTAGGTTTTTTTTTATCCTTTTGCTTATATTTTGACAGTCTGTTTTTTATATATATTTATTGATGGGCTTACACGAGGCTGGCAGCCTGTTGCTTAGTGGGTTTCCCCAGGGCTCAATTTTAGAGACAGCAGTGAATATTGTCAGAGTTCAAGAAGTGTCTGGACAATGCTCTTGAGTCAGAGGGTTTGGTTGCAGGTAATCCTGCAAGGAATAAGGAGTTGGATTCTGTTAGAGTGGTTTCTACCATCTCAGAGAATCCGAGAAGTCCCAAATCAGCAGAAGCACGCTGGTGGGACAGTTAAAACCCTTTGGATGTTTCTTGTATGGTTTGCCCCAAAACCATGGCAACCTTTGTATGTTAATCCCCCTAGGCTGGTTGGTTTCAACATGATCCCTTGCTCCTCCCCTCCATTCTCCCCATAAAATTGTTGTATTTCCCCACCCTCTCTCCATCCCTATTGGCCCAAAAGGCTATATCCCTGTGTCCTCAGCCTCCCCACTTCCTCTTTCACCTCTGGACTTGTTTGAGAATAAAACCATCGGAGTTCTATGCAATTAAGCCCTCTGACATTTGCTATCTGAGGATGCGTGAGCTATCCAGCTCTCGGGCGTGTGTGTTTGTGCTTTCCAACAGCACAGGTGAGAAAAGGGTCTCCTTGCACAGTACCAGACTGTACTGGCTGAAGTGGTCCAATATCAGAGACCCGCTCGGAATACGCAGGGACCTATTCCACCCCATCATAGCCCGAACGCGGCAGGATTCACTGATCCTTATGGGTCCCTTCGAATTCAATATATTCCATGATTCTGTGATTAAAAACAGGATGGAACCCAAGCTCACCTACATTTTTGATTTATTTGATATGTAGATGCATTTGAAACACTGGGTAAACTCCTTTAATTAAAGAATTCTCTCACAAAACACTTTTGTCCTGAAACCAGGGAAAAAGTCAAACTGAATAATGGATGGACACAACTTGGCTCTGGTAAAAGCAAGAGGTTTACTATTCAGTTATTTATCATAAACAATCAAAAAGTTCAAAGTCTGCACACTGCAGTTAAGTATGACAAATTTTAATTTATTTGCTTTAAACTGAACAAGATTCTGGTTTATTCATAATAGATTATATAACATAGTTGCATTAGCAATATTGTACTAGAATTTTATGTGCTAGAATAATCAAATATTCATTGTTTATTGAAAAATATCAATAATCCTGTGTTATTTTCCAAGTATATTTAATTAATTAAGTTAATTTTCTATTAGACATGTCACAAAGTGGAAATAGAAAGGAAAACAAGGTGTGAATATTTCATTCTTTTCTCACCCATCGGTATTCATTATAAGCCCATTTCTCTAGGCTCATCTTTATATATTTAACTTAATCTGAACAAAATTATTATTTAATTTCAGAATTTTGAGTTCCCTTTCCCTTTCTGGGAATCTATTGATATAAGACATAGATATTTTCCTTCTTTAAATACAATTAATAAAAGTATTTCGGAGTCTAGTTAAGATTTCTGGCCAATTTCTCCAGATCAAAAATGTTTTACATTGTTTTTTACAATGTAATTATTCTTCTGCGAAGTTTCCAAGTTAAATTTGGCTCATTTTTAAAAATTTGATTTTATTTGCAATTTAATTATGGTTAATGATAATTCTGCTGCATATGAGAAAAAACCTAGGATAAACATCTTTTTACATTTATTAAAGTAGTCTTATTCTGTGGCAATGTTGCAAACTGCCAATTTTATTACAAACAATTGAATATGATGGAGAAATGAAAGAGGCAAGACTTTGCCTCAAGGCAAGAGGTACATTTGTATCAATCTTTTAAAATATCCTGACTTATGTATGTTTTTGTAGACTCTTGCTGTTCAACAGGTAAACTCCTGCCTGCTTCACATTTGTTCCACCCTGCCACAAATCCTGAGTATCATGAAGGCAGGGATGACTGCATATCATCCTCAGAGTATAACAGCTCTAACTTTTTCCAGCGACTGAAGATATTAAGTAGAGTTTGAATGTAATTAAACATTCCAGTCACCAGAGCAGCAGCACTAGCACCAGAAAGCTTTTGCCACCCCTGTTTTTCAAACTTTACATAGGCAGACAGAGTTTTGTCACACTTTAACTCTTGACAAGCAGTCCCTTGTGTGTTTCCCAGCTTCCTCTTTAATAAAACACTTTTAAAAGAAAGTGCAGCCTTACACATTTTCTTTAGGGTGTTGGAGGTATTATGGTTAAATTTAGCTAATCAATGAATCACTAACACCTATATCACTGGATCACTGAATGACTTGGATAGGAAGGGACCTTAAAGACCATCCAGTTCCAAACCCCCTTCCATGGGGCAGATTGCTCAGAGCCCCATCCAACCCAGCTTTGAACACTTCCAAGGGTGGGGCATCCACAGCTTCTCTGGACAAGCTGTCCCAATGCCCCACCACTCTCACAATGACAGATTTCTTCCTTAAATCCCTAAATCTACCCTCTTCTACTCTAAAACCGTTCCCCCTTGTCCTATCACAACAAACTGTGCTAAAGAGCCTGTCCCCATCTTTTTTGTCAGTTCCTTTTAGGTACTGAAATGCTGCTGTAAGGTCACCCTAAAGCCTTCTCTTTTCCAGGCTAAACAACTGTAATTTTCTCAACCTTTCCTCACAGAAGGGGTGCTGTATCCTTCTGACCCTTTTTGTGGTCCTCCTCTGGACCTGCTCTAATAAGTCCATATCTTTCCCACACTCAAGGCTCCAGAGCTGGAGGCAGCACTCAACACATAGGACAGATATAACTAACTGATATGCATTTTCATTCAGTTCTCTGAAAAGCTAAAGATCTGATAAAGTGGCAAGGAAAGGAGAACCTGCAATGTTAATATCCTTTTGCTCATGTGTACAGAAGGGATTTAGTATAAAAGTCTAATAATACACTTGTACTTTCAATACCAAATTAATATTATTGTAAATTCATACTTTCCTGTAGTGTTTGTATATACACACAACATTCATGCATATATATAACAATCCTGTTTGTGTTTGTTTAGCATTCTACTTCACCAATTAATAATTTACTGAAATCCAGTTATTCTTTATAGAGATAATCTTTGCAGGAAAAAAAAATAAAATCCCCTCAAACAATTTAGCTTCATTCTGGCTTTGGGGAAAGGAACAGCAGATGATGCCAAAACCTACACGTCAGTGCACAGATGCATGAAGGTTGTAAGGGTTGAATTCTGTTATTGAGGAAAAGGTATCTTGTTCAAATGGCATTAAGCTGATTACAGAAGGAATATCCTGAGTACAAATAGCTGTCCCAGCAAATGCAGGCTTTTTATAAGGCAGCTGTGATCCTAAATCAAATGTGATCAAATAGGTTAAATCACAAGTAATCCCTGGAGGTACTGTAGAATCTCACAAAATTTGACATCAGCTTTTCATCTCCTATCTGTTAATTCATCTTCCATATTGACATGATTCAAAAGGATGAAGTTCATATTTTGTTTAACAGTTAAAATAATTGACAGGACCCTTCATCTATTGCCTATTCACTTAAGAATGCAATCACTTAAGAGCCAAATCTCCATTTACCTGTGTTATTCCTTGTTGTTATTGAGATGGACACGACACGTAAAGACTCAGGACAACAGTTTCCGGTCAAAGAAAAAACTCCACTTTATTTTACAAGACCTCTTTTATACTATTTTCTAACATTCATGTCACACATCCATTGGGTCACAAATCGCCACCCCACAATGTCATTGGCTACCTATAGTTAGAGCAATAACTCACAACAACACCAGCTGGAAATACCTTCAATATCTTGTTTTAAAATTCCTGCTTATTTTGAGCTCATTTTGGGTTAGAATCCGTGCCTGAGAATCGAGGCAAGCTAACAGTTCCCACTGCAAGTTAACTCTCACTACAGGACAGCAGTTCCCACAATTCCTATCAAAAATAGTTCCTTCAGTTTGAAGGGCTTTAAGTATTTTGTTCTCTGGAAGGATGAAGTTATATTCTTGAATCTCCTTCTCAGCCAGTGACCTAATAACTCTACTCGATGTACTTGATCACGACCATACCCCCAAACACCTCTGCTGATCATATCACGGTTTTATCATTGCAAATTTCTAAGCTTTGGCAAGCATTTCTGCCTTCAGTGCTAAAGAGAATGTCCTTCTTAAATTGCTAAGAGGTCTCATGTGAGAGGGGAAAATCCTATCTATCATTTATATTGAGTAAAAACTTTAAATCATCTGAATTTTCTTCCTCAGTAAGTGCTTGTTCCTTTTTAAAATTAGATGTTCTGGAAATGTAATTAAGATAGTATTTTTTCCCCTTCAATAAGAAGTACTAATATAAGAGAGAAACATCAGTTTTCAAGCAATGCAGCAATCTGGAATCTGCATCTTAATTGAACACGAGCTTTTCTATTGTTCTTGCTTAGTCAGTTTTACAACTCTAGCTTTGATGTGCATCTTTCACAATAAGACTAAAGGAACAATTTAAAAGAAAATCTGCATATGGCAGAGTGCAGTGGAATCTTAAAAAAAGAAATAGAGGTAGTTTATATAACAGGAAGAGCACCCAAGGTGACAGAAAAGACTACATAAAATGTGTTGATTCTTGTGGAATGCAAATATCACATCTGAGAACATACAAGGTATATTTTTTGTGTATTTGTTGTTTGAGTTTTTTTTCCCCAGGATAAGAAGGAATCTGGCTATATTGCAGCTTCATCTTCTATATACTCAAATATTCAGTGAGAACACAAACCTGTCATGGGTTTATACTGCTGCAAATTGGACTGGAAAACCCAATCTAATGCTTGACATCTGTCTTACAAGAGCTCAGTGAAGTCTTACTGAAATGCAGTATATCACTGCAAAGCTGTAACTACTGTCTTGGGTATTTCTTACCTTTCTCTGTCACTTCCACGCTACATCAGTATTTTAATTTATTTTGCAGCGATACCTCCAATTCTCCTTGAAAAGTTTCACTGCTACCTTTTGCTCATCCCTTGCTGTAGAAAATCAGAGAACACATATTTCCATGTAAGGAACTAAATGAAAAACAGAAAGACAACTTCCTTAATTCCTTTTTTTTTTTAATAAACGAGTGTGAATTTTGTTGTTGTTGTTGATTTTTACATCCCTGGTCCTCTGTCATGGTTTAAGCCCAACTGGCAACTATGCATCACAGAGCCACTCACTCTCTCACTCTCGCAGCCTTCCCTGGTGGGATAGGGGAGAATCAGAAGAGTAAAGAAAAACTCTAGGTTGAGATTGACAAAACAAAACAAGTGATTCATTCCCCAGTTCCCATGGACAGGCAGGTAGTGAGCCATGTCCAGAACAGGGCCCCATCACACTCAACCATGACTTGAGAACACAAATGTCATCACTCCAACTATCCCCCATTCCTTCTTCTTCCTCCAATTTAGAAGGCTGAGCATGGCACCATATAGTGTGGGACATCCCTTGGGTCAGTTGGGATCAGCTGTCCCAGCTGTGTCCCTTCCCAGCTCCTTGTGCACCCCTGGCCCTCTTGCTGGTGGGGTGGAATGAGGGGCAGAGAAGATCTTGACTCTGTACGAGCAATAACAAAAACATCCTCCTGTTACCAGCACTGTACAAGCTCTGCTCAGTGCTAGCCACAACATCCCTGTGTTATCCGTGCTGCTTCCATCACAAATCCAAAACACAACCCCGTATCAGCTAATGTGAAGAAAACTAACTCTGCCCCAGCCAAGATCAGCACAATCTGCCAGATCCCAGGAGCATCTGCTGCTTCTTGTCAAACTCTTTTCTCTCCTGAGAGCTGCTCTGTCCGTTCATCACCTGGCATCAAGTTTTGTCTCTCAGGCTCAGAGCACAAAATGCACTGCCCCCACACCAAACTGATACTGGTTTGGCAATATTTCTATGGCTGCATATTAATGGTCTTAAATTTTCTAGTCCCAGGGAAAATGCTTCCTTGGTCACTTCCTTGTGACTTCAAATTCCATACATAAACCTGCTGTGCAAAGAAGATTTTACATATGCCTTTTTTTTTTTTTGCTTCAAAATGATGCTTTTCTAAGAAGTCTACTATTCTAATCCTGAGTAATTTATTACTGTTCTGGAAAGAATACTTAGAATATTGACAGAAGATTTCTCCATTTGAATGTCTGGAAGAATGTAAACAGAAAAGATTTTTCTCTACATCTTATATCATAAAAACTTCTTCACAGTAAAATATTTCTCAGTTAATTGTATCCAATTCAATAAACCTATTGAAAAGAAAATTTCATTTTTTAAAGGAAATAATTTTAATAATAGTTATTAAACAAAAGGGTTTGGGCATGAATCTGTCTTCCTGGCTGATACATAACCAATTTTAGAAATGAGTGGAGCATCCCAAGGGAATAATTCTTTTAGATTCCTCTTGTTTTTTAACCATTTTTGAGCACTTGGATGCTGTTAAAGACCAATGAATAGTCTCAATGTAAAACTGATTGAACCGGGCAAAGTATTTCTTATTTGTCTCCTGTGAGAAAATGTCTATTTCTAAAAGCAAGAACAGAGAAAACTGAAATTAATTCTATGATAAAATATCAAGTCTTCCTCTTTATTTCACTCTGTCTCATGGCTCCTGAGAGAGACACCAGCACCATCTCCCCAAAAACAACTGTTCAACTGTACAGGAAATAATTATGCTAGGTTATTGTAGACCTGCTAACAAGAACAAAAGGCAAATATGTTTTTTATTTTGGCTTTAGGAATTACAGTGACCCACTGAAGTTAAGTTGGTATCATCATAGACACTGTTGTCTAGGACTGGACATGAACAATGGACAAATGGATATAAAATGCATATGATAGAACAAGAAAAAAATAATTACTACATTAAGATACAGGGAAAAGAAAGGAAAATGAAACATTTTATCCAGAATTTTCTGCTGGGATGCTTTCATAATGCATTTCCAATGATTGTCTAACTTTCTGTCCCTTATTTGGATTGTTTATTTTCATTATTGTTTTATTTCCAGAACTTCCTCTGCTGCTTTCTGCTGTTGAAATAAGTTACTTTGCCCCAAGCTTTGACTTTACAAATCTTTCTCCAAGACGATTTGAGTCAGAGTTTGCCTAATTCCTCCCAGCACTCTAGCTACAAGTTTATTACTCCAAGCCAGTTTCTGCTCAAGCAGTGACAAACCACCTGTGGGAATAAATCAGACAAATATGAATCCCAGCCAGCTGTAACTACAGCAGGCAAATTGCTGGTTCATTGGAGTAGTCTACCTTTATTTATTTGTCCCTAATTATAAGACAAGGATTTTAGAAAATAAAATTATAGCTGTTTTCTACAAGGCCAATCTGTCCCAGAAGAATATGTTCGAACAGTATGGAAAAACTTTATTTAAAATAATACTGTATCTTTCAAAATTAGCCTTCATCTGTGCAGATTGGCAATCAAAAGTTACTTAGAACTGTAATCCAAGTAGTATAAAAGGGGAAAAAAAATCCCTGGAGTAGAAAATGTTCAGACTTCTTCCTTTAAAAGAAATTATCTGTACAGGAGACAAAGTTTTGAATGCAAGATTAATGTACATTATGCGAAATGAATTCTTGCCATATACAATCTCATGGATGAAAGGTTTATTTGAATAGTTTTATTCAATTTGAAATAGGCCATTGTAACATTTTTGCATTGTAAAAATGGGCTTTTGCAGTGTTTGACATGTGTAAAATGAGTTGGCTCTTCAACATCTGTTCTGAAATATTTACAAAATTCCCCTATTAAATTTTAACATTGTGGTCTGAAGTATTCTGCAAGGTGTAATCAGAAATCTTGATGTATTTTGTTTCATTCAAATCTTAGATGTCCATGGGGAGCTTTTGGATGAAAAACTCCTACAGGTCTTTCTGTTGAAGATAAAAAATATTGTATTGATCTTTATATAAAGCAAATTATACTGAAAGTCTCTAGTTGCATATAAATAAAGGCTTCTTAATTAGTTTTGACAGGTATTTAAGTTTCAGGCAAAATATAAAACAAAAATATAAAAGCATTACTATTACCTTATAGAAAAAATTGAAAACTAGAGAGCAGACTTTGGCTTCTTCAGGGTTCTGCATTGTAGGGCACCAGGGGGAAAAGCCCAGGAGGAGAGAAGGGCCCAAGAAAACTTATTAATATTTAAGGATAGCTCCTAATAGCTCTGAAGAGATGCATCCCTGTGTGGATGAGCAAGGAGCTCCTGGACAAGCTTAAACACAAGGAAGCCCACAGAGAGTAGAAGCAAGGACAGCTGAAATACGTAGGGATTGTCCAAGCAGCCAAGGATGAGGTTCGGAAGGATAAAACCCAAATTAAAGATAAAATTAAACATGGACAGGGATATGAAGGGCAAAAAAATAAAAGCTTTTTTAGGTACATTGGTGATAAAAGGAAGACTAGGGAAAATATGGGATTTTAGCAAGAAAGAGGAGATTTGTTTAAGTGGGATATGGAGAAGGCTGAAGTACCCTCACTTCTGTCATATTTTATTATATTTTCATTCAGAACCACTAATCAGTCTCTATCTCACTTCTTCAACTTCTGAAGCTGCAATGGTAATGCCACTTTTTGTTTACCTGTCAATAAAATAATTTTCCACTGAAAAAAGTGGATTATCTGAAACTGCAGCCTCTTAGGCAAGAAAATCTTTTTGGTTGCAAGGAAAAATACTACTATCATGGCCTAAGATAGAATTCAGTACTAGGAGAAGAAAGATAATGTGTAGAGTTAACATATTTCTTGTCCTTTTCATACTTACTTATGTGGTGAATGAAGTTGATAAAAAAAGGAAAAAGTACAGTCCCTCTAAGAGTTAGAGCAAAAAGGGAGAGAAGATCTAGATTCCCTGTACAGACCTTAAAGATACTTGTGGAATTAGAAAACAAGTCCGAACAGCAGAATTCTATGATTTTTATTAGTTGTTATAGTTTTGCCTGTAAGAATTCTGAGAGTTCTCTTCTGGTCATTACCAAGAATCACATTTCATTAAGGAGGGTTTATTTAGCTGATATTGTTTTAACTCTACTTCAGTACAAACTAAATCAAGACCATGAACTGCTTACTGGGTTTCTTTTTTTTAAGCTTGTTGGCTGGTTGGTTGGGAGTTTTTTGATTTTAATTTACAACACTATTAGGAAAATTAGAAAAAGAGGAATAAATTAGTAGTTTAAGACAGTGAAGCACATTGAATTCTTAAATTATTGTGCCTGCGTGTTCTGTAAATCTGTAGCAGTTCCACTGTCATGAACATTGGCTTAATACCCAATTAGTGCTTACCAGTACTAATGACTATAGATACCCAAGAAGTTTTATTTCTGTGCAGTTGTGATGATTAGAAACTGTGCTTTAACAATGAACAAACAAAAGAAACTTTAATCTCCACAGATTGGAAGCTGTTACTTAACCAACGTATTTTAAACAGCAAATTCTCTGACTTAGTCAGTGATTTGTTTTATTGATTTAATTAGCTGTTTCTGCAGTGAATTTATTCTGTTCATTGATGAAAAAAAAACCCAAACAAACCAGTACTGACACGCAGCCTGAACATAATTTTTGATGCCATTTCAATTTAAGTTATTTTTCAGTTTAAAGATAATATTCCTGTAAATTGTTAGTTTGTACCCTTTGGCATTATATCAACACATAGGAACATTTCCATTAATAGACCTAAAAATTGAAAAAGATAAAGAAAAAATCCACAAAATTCTCCTTATTTAGAAGATGTTGTAAATAATTTTTCAGAATAAAAAACGTTATCATTGTTAATTGCCAAATATTTTGACTGAACTTCTGTAAAAAGATTATAAAGACTTTTCAACAATGATATAAAATAAATGCTGGAAGCAATACATTAATAGACGTGGTCAACAAGTTCTATGTGTGTTTTGTTACTAAATTCCAGCTATTCCATAATTTACGACAGAGAAATAGCTGTTCTATGACAGAAGATTATTTCAAAAGTTATATGATCAGTTCTTATGACCATTTAATGCTGAAAACCTTTGTTTCATTCTTCCTGGTACAAGTAATAAAGAAGTATTTTACTTTGTGATTTTGGTTCAAGAAACTCCTGATGTTCTAGATATTTGGAAGGTATTAAGAATGTATGTGTATGCTTTCCCTCTTCCTGCCCAGAAATTTCTGATTTGGCTACTACATCTTGCATGCTACTTGTAGTTTTATTTCCTGAATTTAATCTAACTGGGAAGGTTCAGGCAAGGGCAAGAAGGATGAACAGGTATGGAAAGTGTGCTTCAAAATGAGAAAATAAGAAGGAGTCTTTAGTCTGGGAAAAAAAATAAAAATCTGGGGGAAAGCAGTGAAACAGAGGGATTTTGAAAGATCTATAATATCATGACATTATTAAAGAAGATAAATAAGGATGCATTTTTCAGTGGGTGTGGCTACAGTACTGGTGTTGATTGATATAAGAGAATATGTATTTGAATTTAAGACTGTGTCCCCTTAAAGCTTTGTTTCCAACCACGGCATGTTTCCTACTCTAAGAAACTATGGTATATGTTGGAAAAAAAAATAAAAAATAGAGGTGAAAATGGACTCCTGCATCATTTGATTTAGCCTGGTATGGAGAAAGAGTTTGTATAGGAAGGCCTGTGGAAATTAATGGTCTACACGTTGGTGTTACTGACAGCAAGGATCCAATTGGGGATTATTTTCAGAATCAAGCAGCATAAGGTAGTCTGAATTTAAGTGAAGCATTAAGTCCTAATTGAAGATGACAGTGCAGATACTTTCCCAGGAGAGGGCAATTGTTTAAGAGACGCCTAGAAACTATGATGCTGGAACAGAAGCATCAGCAAGTACAAAGAAAGGGGACAAATATTATCACCTCCCTTATTGATCTCTCTGTAGATATACACTAATTCAGCTGACACCCAGCACAGCCTTTCCAAATTATTTCAGTCCCAATCACCCCACCTGTCATGTAGAGCTGCAGCTGATCTTTCAGAAAAAAAAATGTTTATGTCTGTCTTCTAGAACTGAAAGAACTATCTCTGTATTTCAAATATCAAACTGGAAGCTCAGTTATTGGAAGCAAATTTTGGGCATGTTCTTCTGTGTTGAGTCCTACAGAACATAATGTCTAAAATAAAGATAAAAATCTATCTTAACATTTACACTGATGACTGAATTTTAAACTCAAGCACAAGTTAAAATGGCAGAGGTGATTAATGATTTTGCAGGTATATTATACGTACTCTTCCTGTTATATTAAAAAACCAAAATCTATTGAAAGTGGGTTTTTTTGGTCATTTGATAGCTTGGATTTAATTTGCTTTCCATATATATTTGTTTGTTTGTTTTTAATATATACATATATATGCATATTTTAATTTTACAGCTGATATTTCTGTGATTTATTTTGGTTCTACAAGGAACTATTGCTTAATTATTATATTTAAATACCTCATTTAAAGACACCTACTGTACTTTTCTAAATGCTTTGAAAATGTACTGTAGCTTTTTAATGGATTATTTCTTTAGATGGATTGTAATGGACTTTGTTGCTTCTATGTCTCTGTTTCTGGGTGTTTAATGTCAAACCTCTTGTTAACTCCGACACTGTCCAATCTGCTGTTCTTTTGTTTTTAGTGTTTTACAATTGGGAATGGGCTGAATAACAGGGGCATCATTCTCCATGGCAGCACTTATGGAAAGTGGGTATCTGAAGGTTGGAAAAGTTGACGTGAAAATTTTTAAGAGTGCGTATGCAGTAAATAATGCTATTGATTTTTTGGGTTATGTTGCATTTGAGCATATTTTAATAATAGCTGACTTAGATTTTGTTTCTTCAATAATTTAGGTCCTGTTGTGACAGGAAAAAAAGACAAAGAACTTAATGTTTTTTTAATTGCAAGAGGTAACTCAAAATCGATTTTTCATGGGCTAATTGGACCACAGTAATAAACTTAAAATACCAGAATAAACATCTGTGGCTTTCAGCTTATTTTTAACTAAACAAACAAACAATAATAACATTAAGTAATGCATGTCCTTATACCTGTAATTTTTAGGTTGATTGTGAATATAGAATTTGAATTGAGGAGCATTTCTTTATGGGAAAATTCTTCTGCACGAATTCATTCCAATATATGATATAAGCAGGAATTACATATTTGACATTTACAAGACCAATAAATATACCCAAAGTTGTCTTGGTAAAATTCCATGGAGAGAAGTCTCTGAATTCACACTGTAGTAATGATTCTACTTATATTTCCTTCACCTTTACTGGGGCAAAATATCCAACTGTTTTAAGATATATTAAAGAAATATCAGTTGTGTCCGTAGTCCACATATCCACATGAGCTGTAGCTCATTTCAAATAGTTCCTGTTTACTCATTTACATATTTGAGAATTCTTCTGGCCTAATTCCTTTGGCCTGATCAAATTATCCTTTTCAACTTTAATATTATTTTGAGAGTAGTTGTTTCCTTTTCCCTTGGATATAAAAGACTATATTCTTCATTAATTTCTTTTTTCCCCAGATTCTTACTTACTTCTTCTTACCGTTTCCCAAAAATAATCACAAATTTGACATTGAATTAATTTTTCCTTGAAGCAACAGTTTCTCATTGTTCAATTTTTTCTCTACATTTTACTTTAAACTAGACTGTTTTATTTAAACTTTTTTTTCACAGTTCTGCTTTTTCAGTTGTTCTTTTTAGAGGACAAAGATTTTAGTCTTCAATCTTATTCCACCCATAGAGTGAACTCTTCTACAGAGCTTTTTAATTATCCATAAATAGTAAAAGAATTTTTTTTCTAATATTTGCAGAAATAATTGTTTCAGACATATTTAAAAGGTTATAGATTAAATGGAAAATAAACAGAATCATTATTAATGTTTAATCAATTAAATTAA
This sequence comes from Pardalotus punctatus, assembly GCA_013400915.1. Classification (NCBI taxonomy): domain Eukaryota; kingdom Metazoa; phylum Chordata; class Aves; order Passeriformes; family Pardalotidae; genus Pardalotus; species Pardalotus punctatus. Next base: position 303,336 of record VZTX01016521.1, read on the forward strand.
GAATCACAATATTATATAGTGAAAGATCATTGCTAATAAATAATTGATACACAAAGAATTCCTAAGCAAATATAAATTATATGTACTTTCCATTAGGTCTCAGACTATGATTGTACAAGAATAGTACAGGTCCATTCCTTTATGAAAACCACTAAATAACACTCATCCTATTTGTCTAGGTAAAGAAGGTTTTTTTCCCTTCTACCCAAAGCTGATCAAGTCTTCAGTGTTGACATGTACCCAGAAATCCATGTAATTTTTCTGTACCTACAGACAAGATGAAATGAACCTTGGAAGTACTGTTGTGTTTGAGCAGGAAAGAGAGTGGAAGAAATACAGAACACAAACCCCTTCTTCCAATACTTAAATGAGGTATTAAAAATGTAATGTTTAAAGGGTGATAAGCATTTACCAGCAGTAAATATTTCATGCTCAACATAATTTTCCTTAAGAAGTCGTGCAACTATAGAATTTTATCGCAGTCTTCTACACAGTACATTGACTTAAAGAGCTGGCATATATCAAGAGAGTGATTCAGGTGTTAAGTTATGATAAAGTGTCAATAAAAAGAAAAACAAAACTAGGCTTTTGGTGGGTGAGAGGCTGGACATGCCCCGGCCATGTGCGCTGGGAGCCCAGAGCCCCCCATGTGCTGGGCTGCACCCAAAGCCCCGTGGGCAGCAGGGCAGGGAGGGGATTCTGCCCCTCTGCCCCGCTCTGCTGAGACCCCACCTGCAGTGCTGCAGCAGCTCTGGGGTCCCAGCACAGCAAGGACAGGGACCTGTTGGAGCCAGCCCAGGGGAGGCTCCAAGGTGATCAGAGGGATGGAGCAGCTCTGCTGAGAGAAAAGGCTGAGAGAATTGGGATTTTTCAGCCTGGAAAAGAGAAGGCTTTGGGGTGAAATAATTGTGGCCTTTCAGTACCTGAAGGTAAAGGAAAGATGGAGAGAGACTGTTTACAAGGGCCTGGAGTGACAGGACAAGGGGCAGTGGCTTCAGATTGACAGAGAGTAGGTTTAGATTAGACAGTGGAAGAAATTCTTTACTGTGAGGGTGGTGAGTCCCTGACACAGGTTGCCCAGAGATGCTGTGGCTTCCCCATCCCTGGAAGTGTTCAAGGTCAGGTTGAATGGAGCTCTGAGCAACCTGGTCCAGTGGAAGGTGTCCCTGTCCATGGCAGAGGGGTTGGAATGAAATGGTCTTTGAGGTCACTTCAAACCCAGGCCATTCTGTGATTCTATGAATCTATGTAAACCTTTCTTTTATTTCTGTGAGTCTGTACATGTACAGGAGTACATACATGTAATCAGGAATTTAACAAAAAAAATATTGCTATTATGATGGAATTTTTTATGCAGCTTTCAGTTAAATAGGCCTTTGACACCTATAGCTTGAGGGTTAAATTTAATATCAGTATCTTCCAGGCTTTTCTTTGTATTTCTAAGTATTTTCATACTGATTTTGTGCTTGCAATCACCCCTTGTTGGTTTGGCTGAAGTTTTAAATAAACTGAATCATAAACCCACCTTGCTTATGAAGCCTGAAGGCATAACAAAAAGGCTCCAGTCAGATAAGATATTCTCAACAGTATCTAGAATTTGACCATTACTGAACATGATACCCTCTTGTAGTTTTCTTATTTTTATATGGCTCTTGAATGATAAATGGCTAGTGAGATAAACTGTTGTGATATTTACATTATTCTCACATCCACTGCCTTCCTTCAGGTCCTGGATATTTCCCTTTTTGTCCTAGAGTAATAAGCTTCGTAATGTTACTGAACATCATATATTCTGATTCCTCTGCTTCCTCCAGGTGTCTGAGACAATACTTATAATTAATATAATTAACATTTCCATGCACAGTAAATATACTGTTTTAAAGCACTACTGCTCATGTGTGAAAATACACGAGAGCTACGACATGAGATTCAGTATCCAACATTTTTCATGTCATTGACAAAAAGATCCTCTGAATAAATTGCTCTCTCCTACCCTCCTCTTCATCAGAATAAGAGCCATCTGCTGAATGCCATTTTTCAAGTCATTCTCTATTCCTTTAGTTTAAGGAACAATGTGCAATACTTCTTATTGACACAATTTAAAAACTGTAATATGTCAGACATTTAAACTTAGCTAGCAGCGCTACATTTTCCATTAAAACTTCTAAATACAACTACTCAAAGATAATGCTCACTGTCCTATAAAACTCTTAAAAGAGAAAAATCCTCTGGAACCAAAGTTAATAGTTGCCCTGTTAAATCCACAGGAAAAAAAACCCAACATGATGCATCTAAGTACCAAAATTCATAGGTCATTATGAAACAGTAGCTACTTAATCCTCATAAACTTTTTTCAGAGTCTAGGGATGTATCTTTATGTTTCTTCAGACATATAAAATGTTATCTTAAATCTGTCATTTACTTATTTAAGGTATATTAACACTTTTAATACTTGAGAAAAAAAAAAAGAAATGGAAAATTTAGTGTATTGTGACATTTGAGGAAAAAACCCGCAACACTAAAAGACTATAAAAATGCTGCTATTTGAATTACAGAAGACATATCATATCTTTCTTTAACATCAGTTATAGATTCCTGACATTCCTACAAATCAAGTGCATGGCTTCTTATAAATGCATCATTAAAATGTTTCCTGTTGCTTACAGGTAACCGTTCTGGAAGAAAAAACATGCCTGCACAGAGTTTTAAATAAAAGACTGGTCCCATATGTATGACAATTATCAAAGCTCTAAATTCTTATTGAAGCAGTGAGACACGGAATAAATATCTTGAGTCTGAAAGAACACCTGTTGGACTACTGAGCTATTAAAAGTTCCCTGAAAAGCATCAGCAGGAGAAATAGTGTATTTCAAATGTGACTGAATCAAAGTGATTAAAGCACATATTCTGTTGTGAAAATCAGAGAAATGGAGAAAAAATTGTTTGCTTTTCAAAAGAAAAATCAGTTATTAATAAAGCCAATATACTTTCCAGAAAATTTCTCTACTTTAGTGTAAGGCATGATTTACATACAAATTTGGAAGACTTGTTGTAATAAATAAATAAATAAAATGTTGCAGAAAGCTTATAATGAGAGGCAAGACTGTGTGTTTGGTTGCTTCTTCTTTTCCCTTAGAAAGCAAAAATACTGCAAGTCAAGGTGATGAAAGAATGCACGTTTTGTTAGGTATTGTTACAGTATAATTTTCTACAACAACACAGTGTTTGTTGTTATCATTATTGTTATTATTCAGATACATTTTATGTTTTACCAGGCCAATTGTATAAGCATTTTGTTCAGACTTAAAGTTTTAATAAAAATTATATTGTTATGCCGTTTTAAAAGATGAGCCCTGAGAATAATTGAAATTCACACATTTTGTCCCTGGCAGCTGTCAGAATAATATTCCGGCCTTTTTTCTTACATAAGTCTTGATGTTCATCTTCTTTACCTTCATATCTTAATTACAGAATGTGTATTTTAATGAAAAAACAGATCAGGAATATTTACTTTAATTCTAAGGCAACCCCAAGGGGTTCTGAAGATAGGGAACTCTGTTACGTTAAATGCCAAGATATATCACATATTTAAGAACATTCACTGTTTCACTTTGGCTGCAATATTTATATAAAAAGAATCTGAAACATTAGGATGTTATACACATTGACTGAGTTTTAATCTTAGAATCAGTTACAGCTTCAGTTTTCCTGCCTTGCTCACGATGTAGTTAGGATGATCGTGTAGCAGAAAAATGTACTTCTAGATGTATTCCCAAAGATTAATCTTCCAGTGAGCCTTCAGAAGACATGGCCTGCCCTTTCCCTTTCATAAAGGATATTTTCGAGATGAGGGCTAATGGCAAGCTCCCTTTGCAAAGTTCTTATTTCTTCCCCTAATGGAACATCAGGTCTTTGAATGGGAGAAGGAGTCAAAAGCTCATGTGAGTTGGGGTCTGTTTGGACCAATGTTGTAAAAAAAGGAGAAATTGGCATGGGAGGAGGAGGGCGTTAAAGAATTCAATTTACCAACATGAGGTAGCACCTCATATCTTTCCAGCTTTACTATCATAATCTCTTAATCCTCATATTCCTTATACAACTCTGCCTTTATGCTAATTTTTCCTCATTATCCTTCACATGTGATTTTGCCTGAAAAACACCACTTGCTGTCACTCATCTGCCAAGCTCATCAGTCATTTAAAAAAATCTATCAGAACAAGCCAAAAAAATTATTTTGCATATTATGCCAATTTGCTGAATACCCGGTTATAAATTTTTTATCAAAAAATAACTGTTTCCCATTCTATTGCATAAAAAAAGTTAGAGGAGATTAGAAAAAAAAAAAAAAGCAATCTATAGAATACTTATAGGAAATCATAGAGTGAAATATAGAAAGGCAAAAATCTTTTGGTGAGTTTGGGTAATGGAGAACAATTGGTTTAGGTGTTTTCCACTTTAGCATTTCATAAATTCATAGAAATTATTTTTTACATGTATAAATGCACACATATTAAGTAACTTCTGTTATTCGTATTTAACCATTGAAAAGCTCATTTTTTTCTTCTTCTCTTTGCCCTTCAATTGCTCATCTGACTGATGTATATCACAGTCTATCCTTGATAAAATAATTTTGAGGTAGTACTTCACAATTCTTTACTGATGATCATCAAGCAACAAAAGTTCTTTTTGAATCAGCAGGACCACTTGAAATATACAGCACCCTCAAAGAAATGAAGCTCTCATTATAGAATTATAAACTATCTTAAAAATCAAAGATAATGATATATCTGATTTATACAGGTCTGGATATGTCTTTAAACACTTATATCCTTAAAATCACTGAGGTCTTCCTGAGAGTTAAAGCAGACTGTGCTATATGTAATGAATGAGAGGGAAATAATGATGTAATTTACAGGAATTTGACATCACTCACAAGAGTTATCATTAACATGAGTAAGAAGAAAAATAAGTTATCCTCCTGTACAAGTAACTTATGATTCTCTCTTTGATTTTGTTTAATATTCAAGTGAGTTATTGCTACTGAAAACTAAAGAAATTGTCTGGGTGAGGCTCTCTGGTGCTCAAGAAAGGTAGGCTATGAGTGAAGAAAATGTTCATACAATAGTAGAATATGCTGAATTGGAAGGGACCCATCAGAATCATTGAGTCCAACTCCTGGCCCCACACAGGACACCTCAGCTACCCCACTCTGTGCCTGAGAGCATTGTCCAAATGCTTCTGGAGCTCTGTCAGGCTTGGTGCTGTGACCACTGCCCTGGAGAGCCTGTTCCAGTGCTCAGCCACCTCTGGGTGAGAAACCTTTTCCCAATATCCACCTTAAACATCTCCCAACTCCACTTCAAGCCATTCCCCTGTGTCTTGTCACTGGTCACGAGTGAAGAGGTCAGTGCCTGCCCTTCCACTTCCCCTCCTGAGGATGTTGAAGAACATGAGGTCTCCCCTCAATCTTCTTCAAGCTGAAGAAGAGTTGCAAGTAGCTTTCCCTGCTCTTTAAAACAAGACTGCTATGATAAAATCCATGGAATTTAAGTCAGAAGTATGGCATTCAAGTTTGTCCTGGAGTTATAATTTTGGTGCAGTTGAGTACATCAGATTTGTCTGTGCCTGTGTTCGTGCCCATTGGATGTAAGTAATGGATTTCCTGGGAGGTCAAGACACTCCCCATTCAGTCTCTCACCGACTGGTTTGAGATAGCAAGCGAATGTCAGGTAAGGTGAATCACAGTGACCTGTGGCAGGTGATCACAGTGACCAGTGACCTGGTCTGGCAGGAGTTTTCCAGGCAAGAATTTTGGCCAGTCCAGGAGATCCTTCCGCTGGACTGCTGCTGTGCCTAGACCAACCTGTAGTCACTGCCTGTACCTGCTGATGGATTAATTGATGGTGGATTGACATCCTGGGCAAAGAATCTGCCTATGCAAGGGACACATTGAGGAAAATATTGCTGTGGGTGGAGAAACTGATCAAACTGAGCATAAGTTATTTTAAAAAGTCTGAGCAAACTCTTCTCACAAATGCAGAAATTATTCCAAAAGATAGATTTTTTTCCATGTAGTTAAGATAGGTAAAAGCTTTAAGATAATCAATAGCAGTGGTCATGCATGTGCTAGAGGGATCATGTGCAACCATATTGAATCTGGACTATAAAAATATGACAGAAAAATCTGGGTAATCTTACCAGTTGTGGGAATTTATATGCAGCTGCAAAAACATTCAACAGAGACTCATGTCAGCATCTGGACAGCAGCTGACCACCCTGCTGGAGAGATTCAACTCCCCATGTATGACCCTTTGCAAAAAGATTCCACGATTTATTTATTTTAAATGCTTTAACCACAAATATATGTGCAACAACCTTTTTTTAAAAAAACCAACATGAAGACAATTAGTCTTGCTCCTGTGAAATCTTGATGGCTGTTCAGAATCATGCTATTTTTTACCTCTCTTTTTTAGAGCCAGAAGTTCATACTGGTGATATATTAATATTATAAAAGATGTTTCATCTTGTTAAAAGTCAGAGAACACTACATAGAATACAGATATTTAATTCAAGTCACCTTGGAAACAGCATCTTTTCCCATCTCCTCTTACAAAAAAAAAATTCTGGGAAGTGTTTGCTAACTCCTTAAATCTTAAGACCAAGTTACAGAAGAATCAAAGGAGAATTGGATTTTTTTCTGCTGTTCTGAGAGGTGAATCAAATTTTTGTAGCTTTGGAAGATTAAATTTAAAGACTCCCTTTTTTATTTTTTTCTTGGTTTTGTTCTGGTTTTGGTTTGTTGTTTCTTCTTTTCCTTGACATCTCTTCGTTGTCTGATTGGCTAGTTCATTAATTTATTAGGCTTTGATAACCTTATCTGCCCAGATGCTATAGGAACATGTCATGTTTTTAAATAGCTTCTTAGTTTATTCCTTAGCTAACAATTTCCTCAAAGAATAAAAAGGCAGTGGCATTGAAACTCAGCTGAGAAACAGTGTATGTAGATGTTCCCATGTACTGATATCTCATTTTATTAAATACTTGATTGAAAAGAGCAGCTTTTATATTTTGCTCAATTTTTATTGAAAGAATATTAGTGGAATAAAATTCAAATACACTGAGTAGAAACTATATTTGTATTAGTGATAATATTCAATGTCTTGTCTTATTTCTTAAACAATTCTGAGTTTCAGGGGAAAAAAAAAAAAAACAAAAAAGGAGGAAAAACCAGATACACAAGATGAAAAACTTCTGGAGAATCCTGAAATTCTAATTCACAATTTAATATGGAAATTTTAAAGAAGGTTAGAAAGTTTGGTACCTTAGGTGGTGCAACAAATACATAGCATTTAAGTCAATAACATAATTCCTTTCAAGGGTGTGTATTGTATTAGAACATTATATGAGATTTGACTTGACAGAATTACTAAAAAAATTGTTTTGTGATGTCAAACTTTGGTAGCCCTCCAGAAAGCATGAGACAGAGATATCATTGTAACCAGTGTTGCTAGCCTGGGTTCTGTCTGCTGTTGATTTAGGTTACTCTTTATTTTCCTTCTGAAATGATTTGTAAAAATTCCTATATTTTAAACTAAGACCTAGGTCAGGGGAAATATGCATCACACCTGATTCAGTTAGACTTCAGTGAGAAATCAGAGAAAATAATCTTCTCAAGCAGAACTGTCAGTATTGGGAGCTAAAAAGCCAAATATAGGCAAAAAGGGTAACATTCTCTTTCACAAATGTACAAATTAAAATTTATACCTGTCTACATTTGTATGACATACCCAGTTACTGCAGTTCAAAAGGATAATGCAGGTGCTGAAACCTTTTTCCATGAAAACTGAATTCTAAAGAAAACCAGGATAACTTTTTCCCCTTGTTTGTAGAAAATTGATACATTCACAGCCCTCTGGGTGTGTGAATCTGTTCAACATTCAATTATTTCTCTTGTAAGCCATTGTTCTGCTAAGAATTTCATATTACTAACATGTTCAAGATATTTTTGATTTCAACAGTACTCTACTAAAAATGATTGCTGAAATCTCTTGATGGAGAGAAAAAAAAAAAAAAAAAAAGATCAAATAGATCTGGGCTTAGGATGAAACACATTTGACAGTTCTCAGCACTCCAGTTCCCAAAACTGTGAATAAAAACAGTGTTCAATATTTGATATCCCAAGCACAGTTCGTTGTGCCAGCATTTCTGATAAGAACAGAGTTCTGCAGAAAAACGTTTATTTTTAAATTTTTTTTTAAATAAAGGAATCATTCTTAACAGTCTTATTGACTTGGGACACCATAGTTTTATAGACCTAAAATTAATAATAAGTCTTGTTTAATTTAACCTTCATGAAATATTTTCTTTGTGTGTAATTTCAGAATATTCTACCTCCAAAATAAACATTAAAGAATGTTTAGGGTATGTAAAAGAAGATGCTACATGTAAGTATGGATATTTTTCAGGAGAAAGTTTTTTCTCAGCAAGAGCACATAGGTTTTTCAAAGAATTTTTTTATTTTTAATGAGAGGCAGTCAAAGAAAACTTTTGTTACTTTTGCAATTTAGAAATTGGTGACAGACTTCTGTGGCATTTCAAATGAAAGTTTTCAGAACTGAACTGAACTGAAGATGAAATCTTCTCCTGGGTAAAAAAGAAGAGGTTAGAGTCCCCTAAGGAAATAGCAGCTCATATTGTATCCTATCCATTTCCACTTCTGGTGCCCAGAGAGTTGAGAGCTGACTTTTGCTCTCCCAGGAAAAGACAATCAGAATTTATTCTAATTTGCTGCTATTTCATGGTGTGAACTCCTAGGGAGCCCAGCTGCTCACATGCTCACCTGTAGTTGTTTCTGCTGCTCTGTGCAGTTTGGAATTATCCTTCTCTCTCTAGGTACATCAGGGCCTTTCTTGGCTTGTCCCTCCTCCTGTGCCATAGCAGCAGCTGAAATTCAGAGACAAAAGCACCTTTTCCCCAGCTTCCACTAACCTTCATGAAAAAATATAACCAATTTTTGTTACTTCCTTTAAGAGCCTTCAACATCACCTCTTAAACAGGTCTGAACAAATAAATGATCTTCCATCTAAATCTGTGTACCACTGGGACATTCAAATGTACCTATGAGTTTTAAAAAAGATTTATATTAAAACCTGTGTTTTTCCTGAATATTTCTGTGCAGGTCAGTTGTGTCTTTTGTGTTTCTTGAATCCATTAATTCTAATACAATATAGAATAGAATCAGATAAGGTACAACACAGTAAAACATGCAGATGACTTATCTACAAGCAACATTTTGTGCAGGGCATGATGATAACTTTTTGCTACTTTAAATACCCATGAAATTAAAACACAACTAAAGAGCTCCTCATGTAGCTTTGACACCAGAACAAGTTCAGCTTGGTAACACAACTAATTTAAACCATGCAACATTAATGGTGTGCCCTTTTGGATTTTTTTTTACTTTTCATGAACCACATTTTGATCATTTTACTTTGAAAACTTCATCTTTTAAAACTTTTAAATCCCTTTCCCAGTACTTAGCTTTTCTGATGAAAAACTCTTACATCTCTTTAACTAGGTGTTTGAAAGATCTTAACATACACACAGTTCTTGACTGCACTAATATGTTTCATATGAAAAAAGCCCCATTCATTTGGAATGAGATTTAACCTGAATAATTGGCATTTGACAGGGCTGTGATGCTTCTCAATAAGACCAAAATTACATAATAATAGTTTTGGTACATGTTCATAATCTTGGATTTCCAGCATTTGTTAATTGCTCCTTAGGGGGACAACTTTTCTGGAAAGCTCAAAATCTTTTTTAGAGACACATGATAAGTCAGACATAGAAGCATCTTGTAGCAAACCCTCATATGATTGCAAAGTTATCAGGCAAAAGTGCACAGCTCTAACACATGAATTAGTGTTGTGCTGAACCAAAGAAAAATATTTTTAAAATGTGCATGCACACAGATGGACAATGAAGGGTTTACAGGCTCTGCATCAATCCTCTGCTATGTCAGCTGTCTGCTACAGAACTGACTTCCCCAGAGAAAACTGAAAAAGGATTTTTTTTTTCTTCTTTTTTATTAATAACACATATATGGTCTCAATTTAATACTGCAGTAGCATATGGGATAAAAAATATTGAAATAATTTATTGGAGAAGGTTTTAAATAAGCCACTAAGTGAAACATGAAGGACAGACTCAGTGGATAAGTAGAAATTTGCCATGAATGGATATAAGGAATGTATGCTTTATATAACAGAGATTGATACTAAAAACACCAAAATACCCTTATATTGTATTTTATAGCAATGTATCTTGCCATTTTATGCCTTTTTCAGACTAGGCTTTTGGTACATGCCTATGAAATTTAACACAATACAAATACAAGTAATTATGCTATCAGAATTCTTATTTTATGCCCTCTGAAAATTCAAAGAGCAGAACTACCTATAACAGATTATTATTTATGTACCATCTTATTTTACCACTATTACTTGTTACTGTTAATTACTGTGTTAGGTATGAGGCAAGGCAGATTTTTCTACATGGGCGAGATGAAATAAAACTAAATTATGTGAAAATAAATATATATATATATATTTAAAGACTACATAGCTGAGTATTGGAAAAGCTTGTACAGGACCTGCAAAACAGATCTCTGAGCATCAGTTTATGTGTTATAAATTTACAATGGAAATCCTATTTTGAAGGAAGAAGATTTTGCAGACTTTACCCATTGTATCCTGAGAGCTGTGGGCTCATTGACTATTCATAGCTGATTGTATCAATAATGTTATTAGTATTTATATTTCCCGAAGTCATTTGGTGTATTTTCTGGGGAATCTTTATATACAAAAGATAAATAATTCTCAGTCTCGATCTTCTCTTTCAGATTGCATCCCTGAGGAAATAGAATTGACTTTTATTTGTTTGGAGGACATGGTGAAGTAAATACCTTGCCTATCACCGTACTGCAAAGCCCCTTAAATGGTGCAGGAGAATTTTTGATAAGGGACATGTTTGTATCCATTTGAATCCTATCCTCAAACAGAGGCTGGGAAACAGAGCAAGAAGGTGAAGGAAAGTGAAGGAATCTAAAGTTCTTCTACCAACTTTCCCAATTGTTTCCAGCTTTTTCTCTCATCTCACCCTTGTTTTCTTGCTCCTTCCAGCCCTTGAATACATTTGCACATATGTAAATACACATCATTGGTTTGAGAAAGGTTTTCCCCTTGATTATTTTTGCCATTCACTATTACTGTAATTTGTGAAGACATGCAGTGGTTAAATATCTTATTAAATATGTAATTTTATAAGTATTTTGTACTGTTAATATTATGTCTTATTTATAATTATTGGTATGCCTATTATCTCCTTCTAGAAAGGGATTAACTTTATTCAGCAGGGATGGTTTTGTTGAAGTGCAAAGGTTCTGAAGCCCAAAAACTGATGGTAATGAAGACCTGTGTAAGCTTCCATCGCAGGGATGATGCCTCTTAGAGATTCTAATGCAGCACCATAAGGGAAAACGTGTCATGACGAAGCTACAAAGCACTCCACCAGAAATATTCCTAGGCACCTTTCTTCCTAAGGGGGCTGAATATTGATCAGGAACTGCTGGCTGTTTCATTCTTTCCCCTTAATGTCAGATTGCCTTGGTGACAGATGCCGCTCTGCGAGGACTGTCACGTTCGCATTCCAATTACTCAGGAAATCAGCATGTTTCTTTTTCCTCACCAAAACATCTATCTTCCCTCTTCTTCCCACGGAATTCTGTCAAATTAATCTATCTGTACAGGTATTGCAACTTAGCAACATTTTCCTTGAAGTTTTTATATCATGTTTTGAAGAGGGTATACTAGAAGTGTTTGGTAATGTTTTCTCTCTCTAATAGATCTAATATAAATGTGGAAAATATGTATTATTTTCTTTTCTCCTAGCAATTAATGTGATAATTAAAAAAATCTATGTAATAAATATTTTCCTTCCCAGCTTGGGTGCCATAGAAAACTACTTATAATTGTGTAAGACATGGTCATATCTTGTACAGAGAGGGGGAAAAAAAAAACTGTATTTTTTTAAAAGCTGAATCTGATAAATGTAAATGTTAAAGTATATGTATGTACGTAAGTGTATTTATTTTTTTGTATAAAACATATCCATCAAGACTTTTTCAGAATAATACTTTAAAATATAATCAAATAAGGATTTTTATATCCAGTTATAGTAATTCCAGCATTTAAATTCCATATCTAAGAAGGCAGATGTCAATGAAAATATCTTTAATTTTTTTACAATAAACTTATGAATACCTCTCCTTTTTTTTCTGGTGCTGCACTCACTGTTCTGAATCCCTTCTGGCTCTGATTGTGGACAGTTTAACCATCCCCAAGCAAAGAGACAGGGGATGTTGGAGTTTGCACCAACGTCCCCAGATCTCTCTGGGAGGAGCACGATGTTGGTGGTTAGGTCCATTTCTTCTCAGTTCTGGGGTTCCCTTGGCTTTCTTCTCATGCTTTTCTCATTCCTGCCAGATCCCTTTGCCTTGATTCAAGGAAAGGGGTAAAAGATGCACTGTGAACCTCAGGGGCTCTTTGAAATACACATAAATCATTTCAATTGAATACACTTCCTTACCCTCTAGTTCTCATTACCTTATAATTTTATGAGGGTTTTTCATATCAGGTTTTCCTACCCTGAACCTCAATAAAACCCATCGTTTCCAGCAAAAGGGCCAAATGGGCTCAGTTACTTTTATTTCTTAGAAGAAACTCTCTGTCCTGTGTTGCATTCTGTCACTATTTATCATTAACCAAAATGCTGGAGACACTCATTTAACTATTACTAGCTGTCTGTACAATAGAAATCCCATGTGTTTTCCAGAAATATACAGGTTATACATAAGCTTCAAATGTGAAATGCTATCAAATGTGGTCAGAAAAGTCTATGTACAATATATGTCATTGTTCGGTGGCTACAGCAAGAATACTTTCAAATCACTACAATAATTTAATGAGGCATACTGAAATAAGTCTCACCTGAAATCAAAATAGCTATTATTTCCTCAACCAGACTTCTAAATTCCAGATTTTGTTCCTCTTTAAAGCTATTCTGAAGATGCCTTCTGCAAAAAAAATGGCGTCCTTGTGATAGTGCATAAAAATCAATTATCCATTCCTCAAAACAGATGTTTTTATCTAAACCATAAGTGTGTCCATCCAGATGACTCCTTCCCCAAAAGAAATTCTTCTTTCAAAATAGTCTGACCTGCCTGCATAAAAAAAAAAGGAGGAACACATGAATTTTTTTGAGCAACGTCCTTTCTTTTTTCCCCAAAATTTTGGCACTGACCCATCCACACAGCCTTATGCTCTCTTGTTTCTAATTTGCTCAAGATAGAGGAGTACCGATAAAAAAGCAGAAATTTTGGAAGGCTTTATATAGAAGCTGAATATTTACAAATTATCTTATCACCACTATTTGTTTAGAAACACTAAATTTCAACTGACATATTAGAAATGGGTTGATAATCACTAATATTCCACGTTAGAGTGTCAGCCTCTAAATTTTTATATTAGTTATAGCCTTATCTATGGAATGAATGCCTTGTTAACTCTGCTTTAGGCACCCCAATTTGGCAGTTTTATTAAGATTTTTAATATATGAATATATATGAAAAACTTTGATCTCTGTCAAGAATCTTGAGTAGAAATGGAAAACATCCTTGACACATAGTTCTCGTAGGTAGTGCTAGCTGCCAATGCCGGCTTCGCTTGTAACCTTAACCTTATCACTCTTTTTTTCCCATAAACCTCATTTCCTAAGTATGACATAAATGTGCACATCTTGAAAGTTTGCAAGGAGATTTAAATATAATTACTGGAACAGTGTGTATGTTGGACAAATTAAGTTATTCTGATAAACTACAACCTTTACTCAAAAACTGCATCTTTAAGAGTACCACCCCTGCAATAATAATGTTGATGGGATAAAACTAATGTTGCAGACCACAGAAATGTTTTATTGAATGTTGAGTAAACTAAAAATAAACCAAGCAAACATAAATTCTTACTCAAGAAAATCTGTAAGGTTTTCTGCTCACAAGCAAGTAAAATGAATGATGTCAAAGAAGGCAATTCTCAATTCTGCAATAGCAAGTGAACTTTTATTATTAAAAAATAGTCATTTGAAAGAACCATGAGATTTTTATTTCAAAATATCTATAATGTTAAGCATCATCATAGCTAATATTTACTTGATCCAATCTGCCTTTCCACATACACATTTTGGAGCAAGACTCTTCAGCTCAATTTGCTGCCATTGTTTGGTTTTTACGTCCTCTGTCAGTGCTTTGGCCCACTTTGAACGATTCTTTGGTACCTGGTTATCAGTTAATTTCCCCTTGCTTTATTATTTTTATTATTATTTTTAGTATACCCCCTTTTAGCCTTTTGGTTTAGTTATGGTTTCAAAGTTTTTTAGCATTTCAAATTCTGTATATGAAAAGGTTGCATTCAATAATTTAGGACAGACTTTGTTTCTGCTGCAAGAAATAGGAAATGTTAGCTACTGTACATCATTCTAACTGGTCTTTTTCGTGGGTAAGACATTGCTAAAAAAGGACTATGTGGCCCAGGTTTATGTTAATTACCAAGTACAAAGTAACTTTTGCATACTCAGAATATTTCTCCTTCCCACAGTTATCCTTTAATTTTTTCAAAAGTTATGTAGATTCTAGTTTTGTTGAATTGTCAGGTTTTTACAAGCCTCTAATCTTTTAAAAATCAATTTTAAATTTGACTTCTGGCTTCGTAATTCATGACTTTTGTCTCTTGTTGTTTGATCCCTGAATGATGTAGATATCATTCTTTTCATCTGAATAAATAGCTGAACAAGAAAGCTTAGTATTATTGCTATTTCATTCTCTCCTTTCTTAAATTCAGATAGATTTCCTAGGAGGGATGTTCTTTCTCTTCCCTTTGACATTTGTCTATTCTGTTCCCACGCACACGCTTGTTCTATTTTTCTTTTATGCTTCATATTTTTTGAGGATTTTCATTTTCACTTTAATCTCAAGAGGACTGCACCGTGTTGAGGCACATGTTGTAGCTATAGTACTTGTTAAAGCTTTCATGCAGTATTTCTCAAACTGAGGTTCACAAAAGCAAGTGAAAGGGGAAATAAAATTGGATGGCAGAAGTCAGCAGCCATTCAGAGCCGCCTGAGTCAGCAGCCACTTTAGAGGGGGAAGTGAAGAGCAGAACTTTTGGCAGAAAATGGTTACATGAGCAGCCTGCCATTAACTGTTGGCAGCAGTGCAGTTTCACCAGTAAAGTGGAGCGAGCATAAACATCTGCATTCAGTGATTACAGTTTATTTCCACTTCAGCTCCTTAGAAAGAAATCCATAACATTCCTCCAGCAAATGTAAGCTCCTGCCAGCTAAGGATTACATGGTAGGTGAGGATGAGAGTGTCAACATTTTAAAAAAAACAGATTTACAAGTGCCTTTGCAATTAAACAACTGAGCTCATCAGATCACGATAGAGTTAGAAGAAATGGCCTACAAATCTGTTAGATTGAAGTAGCATCTCAGATAGAAGTGCATTCGTTCCACACTTCATGCAGGAAATGTAATTTTTGCAGATGACGGCAGTATTTGCACAGAATAAAGATGAAGACTAATGGCAGTCTTCATCTTTAGCAGCTGTCACTAATAAATCTCACCTGAATCAGGCTTTGATTTGATGCTTACTTCAGCCTTCAGAAAATTAATCTGACCATTTATAACTATTATTTCCCAAACATTCCTTCCTTTCATGAAAAAAGTGGATATGCTGCTGAGGAATCACAGATGCAGTGAAAACAGGTAAACAGTGAGCTAACATGACTCCTTATTGCTGCTGGAATGGATTTCCAGTAGAACAGTTTAATTAAACTGAGGTATAATAATACATGAGAAGATATTTTATATTTAGGAATATTGAATCTCTATAGCATGGAAAAAATATATTGTCAGGACAGCAAAGGAAGGGACACTCAAGAGAGAAAATGAATTTATAAAGATTGCCATCTGTTACGGTTACAAAACTGGGGGGTGGAGCCTTGTACCACCATATTTGCCCTTTGGTTGTCGAGACTTGCACACCATCTACAGTTTTTTCCCTTCTGTCTAATTCAGACAAAGAAACAAGTGAGTGTTTTAGGGCATTATCCCTTTAAGATAAACAGACTAGGGGAATAAACAAATAAATCTGTTCCCCATTCTAAGAGGAAGAAGAATGCAGGTCAGCTACAGCAGAAAGAAAGTAATTCATTTCAATTGTGGTAAACAAAAGCAAATACACAAGTAAAATACAAACCAAATTGTCTAATGTATGCTCACAAATGAGTTTGTTCTCCTTTCCCCATACAATTTTAAAAGAGGACGCACTGAAATTTCTCCCTTTGGAAATATTCCATTATTCTGTTTCCCCAGCTTATATTCTAATTAACCCATTGGGAGGATAATGTTCTGATTAAGTAGCCTGTATGTAGGCCTGTTTTATTCCTTTATGGATGTATAAAATCCCTAAGCAAATTTTCTAGCTTTTGACAACCCTTTTATACAGAAAATCATTCCTAATAACCAATCTAAACCTCCCCTGGTGCAGCTTGAGGCCATTTCCTCTTGTCATGTTTGTTACTTGGGAGAAGCCACCAACGCCCACTGGGCTACAGCCACAATAACTAAGGATCATCAGTAACCATTGACATAGTTCAGATTTTATGTTGCAAGATGTGAATGTGTTTATGCTATCTACTGAGTGTTTTATGTGAGGGAAGAATAATTCTAATTAGTCTTATTTTCATTAAATTTGTGGATAGCTTATTACATTCGTTTCCGGTTGTGTTTTGTTGCTTTTCCTACTGAGATTGTGGGTTTCCTTTGATGATACCTCCATGGTTCTCATAGAACGGAAAATAAAAACTGAAAAATTACAGCACAACTCAATACTTCCATTCAAGCTTCTCCTTGATCATACAAATAAAGGCAGTGGAGATTTTTTTCACATTAAGAGCCATAACTTATGTCAAAAAATGCATTTTATGTTCAGAAAGTCAGAATATAGGAACGAATGGATGCTCATAATCTGTACTGTGCTGCCTTGTCAGACTTGATCAATAGACTACAGCTGTGTTTCAATGAATCATCGAATGGTTTGGGTTGAAAGGGACCTTAAAGATCATCCAGTTCCAAGCCCCCTGCCATGGGTAGGGACACTTTACCCTAGACCAGATTGCTCAGAGCTCCATCCAACCTGGATATTAACAGATTGGGGTGGGGTGAGGGGGACAGACCTGAGCTGTGCCAGTGTCTCATCACTCCAAGTGTTTGGTGTTAAAAAGCCAGTAGGGATGTAGTCACGGTTTAGAGTTTTAATTACTAATATTTCATTAAAATCTTCTTTTTTCCTTATCCTGTGAGCCCCACTTCTAAGTATCACATATTTGAAAGTCAGGACAGGACTGAAATTTATTCATATAAATGGCTTTATTAAAAATAAAAAATAAAATGTAAAATTCTGAGCCCTATAAAAATCAATTTTGTCTTCACCATTGACTTAAACAGAGCCAGGCATTTACTCAAAGTGTGAAAGACCTATATATATTATTTACAGGACTATTTTTTCCCATGCAATTTTGTGGTCAGAGTCAGTAACTGAATTTTTCTGATTTTCTCTTACAAGAAAACACATAACATTCCTGTGGTTTTGTATTCTTTGTAGTTAACAGCAAAAACCAACATCAGTAAAAACTGAGCCACAACTTATTTATGTCAAAATAACCCCAAAATGAGTGGAATTTTGCAAGATGGCTAAATGTGTTTTCAGATCAGAGGCCACCAGAAAACCTCAGTAGTGATCAAGAAAGTTCTAAACATGGAAATTCAATAACAATGCTTCTAGTGAAAACACTGCCAAAGACTTACAGTTACAATGCCTTGTTCTGAACCTCTGCTTATCCACAACTACAGCCCAGGGAACCACTGCTTCTGGAAGCAGAAATCTAAATTATTTTATGGTTTATGTTTTTGACCCAGATATTATCAGATGTTAGAACATGGCAAAGTAAAATTTTCCAGATTCCAGGAGAAGGATCTTATTGCTTCAACTGTGCAGGCGCAACATTACTTAAAGTAATTTATAGTTGTAAGTCAATCTACTCAAAATACATTTTCTAGATTCTTATGATTAAAAAAAAAAAAAGGATTAATTCTGGTTATTTCATTTTGTATTACAGTGACTAACTTTGATTAGAAAAGCCATACATGCAATATACATCATCAGATAAATTTTAATTCTCAGATGAAATTGTGAACTGGTTCTACCTTTATTTACTTTTCCCACACTGGAAGATAGGAAAGATTTATGTTAAATGTATAGTTTCCTCTCACAATATTTCCCTTAGCTTCCCTGAATACTAGCAAGACTTCACTATAACTGTAATAATGTCACCAAACACTTCTGAAACATGAGAGATAAATTGTGTTCTCAGTATTGTCATGAATTATGGAAGTCTAAAAGAAAATTGGTTGTATTTCATATACTTAAAATGAGAGTACAAGGCAGAAAATATCCCTTATCTGCTTTTGTGTCTAGTTATTTCAGTTCTCCTTACATCAAGCTTACCCCAAATTTACTGAAGATTTTAGGAGTTTTGCCTGTGTGAAAACCTAAAGACAAGAGTCCTGTGGTGTGTTGTATGAGATTTTGCATTGCTTGGAAAACTCTTCTAAAGACCTATGAAAACATAAATCAATAATTCAAAACCACCTAGAACTTTACTGCCTAAAATCTAAAACGAATTAAAAAGAAGTCTGGTATTTACTACTTCAGGTTCATTAGGTTAATCCATGTGGAACGTCTTTAAACTCACACTATTTGCCCCTGTGGAGCTTTTACAGTTTTATAAATCAATATTGAGGTATGCCTTGACCCACCAGACGGAGAGAGTTTTTGAACCTCTTGCAAACTATTCCACCAATGAGTATCAAGAGGGTCTTAAAACTCTTGGTTATAGGTCTTCTGAGAATACACACAAAGAGTTTGGCAAAGAGTTTGGAATTTATATGAAATGTGTGCTGAAAAACAGTGCAAGTTTATTTACAAGACTTTTCCAAATGAAATAAGTTAACTTTATGAGTCTTTCTCTCTCACAAGTGCACATCAGCATTTAGCCATAGGGCAAACCATGCACCCTGCAGTTTAGGTCCATCCAGCTATTTTCCAGGAGAAAACTTGTGTTAAAAGAACAGAATCAGGTGGCAGTGCAGAGCTCATGCTTTACAGTACTCCGTTTTCTAGCAAGTTCACTGTAGAATATAACTCTTAGCAATGTAGTTTCTTTTTTATGACTTACTGGATCCTTCCTCATCTAAGCTCAAGATTTAACATGCAACTCAAAAAGAAAAAGAAAAGAAGAAAATATAATCTTCACTCTCTCTTACTGCAATTTTTTGCAGCTGTTCTTCTATATTTGCATAATATCTTTTTTTATCATGGAAATTTGCATAAATACCTATTTCTTGTTCACTGTAGAAATGTACAAATGTGCAGAAGTACAATGTGCATTTGAAATAACTGAACCTGACCCATGTTAACTACTTACAGAAAAAGAATTTCATTTTGACTACTAGGGTTAATCTGTTTTCCCTATAACTTAATATATAACAATTTTATCTCATGCTCCAGAAAGGAAAAAATTATATTGTCTATTACAGTTCTATTTTTATTTGTAATTTTAAACATTAATACTTATTTTCCCTAATTTACATTTCTAAGAAGATGTCTCTGAATCTTTTAGATATCAAATTAATGTTGAAGAAGAACCATTTTTGCTATTAACCTGTTGCTGTTATTCTGTTATGACCCCATTTTTGTTCAGACAGTTTGAGGTACACCATCAGACTGAAAAATTGTCTTTATGTACATCTTAACAGATCCATTTCTGAAATCAGATTCCATGATTTTCCCTATAAGACTGTCTCTGCCTCAGATTAATAATATTTAAATATGAATAGAGAGAGTAGTTAACACAATGCATGACATTTATTTTCAATATTACATTATTGCCAAACACAATGCATAACAGTCAGTGGTATTTCATCATTTTTCTACTATAAAAAACACTTAAAGTCATGACATTTGATCTGATTGTCCTTGTTAAATAACGTGAAAATATTTAATTTTCTATATTTTGATTTGCAGTCTTAGAATTTCTTAGTACTTTTATTTCAGCAACATAAGGTAAATTGCACAGAATTCTATTATTTCTGTGACCCAACAACTGTCCAGTTTTGTTTGTAAATTGTCACTTTGTCACAATGTTTTTTTAATCCAGACTAAAAATACTTTAACAATCTCAGTTTATTTTACATCAAAGTTTTTAGGCCTGTAATCAAGTCAGTAGTCAATATTACATTTCTTGAATATACTGAATATATTTAGCACAAATATATTTAAATTGCAGAATCACAGAATGGCCTGGGTTGGAAAGGACCTCAGAGATCATTTCCTTCCAATCCCCTGCCATGGGAAGGGACACCTTTCACCAGATCAGGCTGCTCAGAGCCCCATCCAACCTGGCCTTGGACACGTTCAGGGATGGGGCATTGTATCTGTGGCTTTAAAACACCTCTGGAAAGCAATTATGTGCATTTTTTATATTATTTCTCATTATTAGAATATTCCTCTTTTAAAGAGGAAAGCTGGAACTGCATCAGTTCTAGTCTTACCACCTTTGCAGAGGTAAACTGATTTTATTAGCTTGTTTATTCTGAAAAAAAAAAAAGTTATATAATCAAAGAATTAAAATGGGCTAAAATGAGGTGGCTACACAAGATAAAAAACAGCTATATATTAAACTGTAGTTCTTTGGGGATAACTTACGGTAATTTGATTAAGTTAATGGAGCCTGGAAGAAAAGAACAAGAGAATCTCAGATCACAGAATGAATGTTTCACTAGAGCTCTGAAAAGAGGAAACTTTCTGACTGACATCTTTAATATGTGGCAGTTACACAATGCCTATTAGACTTGCATTTCTTCAGAAAAGGAACTGTCTTATTCAAGGCCTTAATAAAGATACTTGTGTATCTGTGTGAAGACTAAAAATCACACACCAGTGCAAGTTGTCTATAATGAGAGTTTGTTAAAATTCCATTTCTTATTATGAGTATCAGAATCAAATTATTCTGGATCTCATACATATATGATTCTGAAGGGGGAATATGACATTTTCAAACATTCTTTTAATGGCACTCTTAATAAAGTTCTTCCATGATAAAGGACTACAGGTTTTAAAATTAGTATGGAACTTATTAAGAAATGTGTCACAAATGCTCAGTGAAGAGGGAACAGCAAATGAGTTTATGTTTGCAGGCATAAATGATATAATTTAGTCACGGTTTTAGTATGGAATTGCTAGAATCTCTAAAATTTGCAGGTGATTTTCTCTGATACCTCTATGTTACACCTCATATATTTGATTACTTTTTTTTTTGCATAACACTATTACATAGATTTAATATGCTAAATTTTGCTAGTGAGCCAGGAAATATACAGAATCTCCATTTGAATGAGTGTTTACTATCTAGAATTGAATGCATGTTGGATATTTAGTAAACAGACTGCACTAACTGGAGTACCAATGTAAAGTTTTTTTCTCAAGACTAAGCTTTTTCCCACTAATATTATATGTGAATGTAAAATCATCAATGTGGTATTGAATGTGGCCATGAAAGCAGATTTAAAAGCACATAAAATGAAGCTTCATTCCTCCATGCTCTCTTACTCCAAAATAAACAGAGGATTTGATTTACTTTCCTCATTTTTAAGCTTATTTTTTGCATCCACAATGTAGAATCATAGAATCATCAAGGTTGGAAAAGACCTCCAGGATCATTAAATCCAACCTTTCACTGAAAACCACCTTGTCAACCAGACCAGAGCACTGAGTGCCACATTCAGGCTGTTTATTTAACACCTCCAGGGACAGATGGTGACTCCACCACCTCCCTGGGCAGCCCCTTCCCATTTGACAACTCTTTCCATTCTTCCTGATGTGCAGCCTGAACCTCCCCTGGCGCTGCTTAAGGCTATGTCCTCTTGTCCTGTCAAAAACATAAACCAATATATCTTAGTTTTAGATTTTCATTCCAGTGTTATTATTAGAGTGTTTTTGGAAAATAATAAAAATAGCAGGCCTGAATTTATATAGGGTATAATAACAAACATCCATTTAAAAACCCATGTTCTTTGGAATTAAAAAAAATACGCAGCAACTAAACAATGGCAATAAAATTGAAGGAAACAGTGTCATATTTGTCAGGTACATGAGCACGTACTTCCTTACTTCACAATTATTTCTGATCAAACTTAGTGCATTATCCAGGGATCACTGTAGTAAAACTGTCACAGTGCACGCAGGCAGGGACATTGCATCTCGAAATAAGTTAGACAGGGTGCCAGAATATATAGGTGTTAGTTCATTTTATATACAAACAGGGATGTGTAGAGATATATAGGTAGACATACCCTTTTTCAAGGAACTACCAAGTTTTTGTATATAACGTAGGCCTCAGCTTAGTCTGCTTTCAGGATAGATAAATCTGAGACAGAAGTGGCACAGAGAATGCTTAAGGGAATACAAAATCCTTTTATGAGAAATGATTGAAAATGCTTGATTTGCTTAGACCAGCACACTGCAATCTCGCAAAAGTTATGTTTTTTTCTCTATAAATATATGGGAGAAGAGTTGACTATAGAACAAAGGAAAATTGCTCCAGGATTGACAGGTGTTTTAGGTACAAAAGCAAATCAGTGTAAAATTGTGCTCAATACAGGATTCAAAATTGTTGTATTTTATGATTTTGTCTTGTAGGGACAGTGCTTGTTAAATTAAGTGTTCTGCCTAGCCTTATGGATTTCAGGCTTTTATTCAAAAACACAAAGTATAGGCATACATTTTTCTAAGTTTTTTACCTGTATTGCTGTAATTCATAGCTGCTGTCTTCTCTTCTAAACAATAATTTGCCCCAGTTCTTGCTTATTTTGAGCCATTTCCCCTTTGCCTTTGATTTTTGTCTCTTCCCTACTCTGCATCTATCTAATGCTCATTTTAGGTCCTGGTCCCTCTGAATATCCATCTACCTGTCAGTTCTTCCTCTTGATTCCCCAATATCCTTCCCTCTCCTCTCACCCATTCCTCTCTTCTGGTTCCTTGCATTACCTGCCTTGTGTCATAGGTCTCTTCACATTCCCACTGTTCAATTTGTGCCTTTCTGTATCACCAAGTTTCTGTTTAGTCCTTCTGGTCCTTAATTCACTTGCAACTGGTCACCAGACATGGATGAAGAATGGTTGCTGAGAACACAAAGAAAATGCCTTTCTACTCTTCCCTGTGTCAAGGGTCATAACCAAGGAGAAGAACAAATCTCATCCACTCTTTTCAGCTCTGAAGAGCCTAGTCCTGAAGAATTGTCTGGATGATTTAGCTGCACAACTTCAAAAGATGATGAATTCATATGAAGGTCTCTTTGTTTCTTCCTGGATTTTTTTTTCCACTTAAAATTTGGGTAACATTAATACAGTTTCACTGGTATGAACAAAATTATATCCTCGATGTAAAATTACCCTTTTTGATGTAAATTTACCCTGGACCGGACACCCAAACTGGAAAACATGTCTGAGAAATCTGTTAAATATGTTGGTGTTCTTCATGAAGAACACAGTACCACCAAGGAAGAGAAAGTTTCAGGCAATCTGAAGCACAAGCACTGTTACCAGCAATTTATATACCAGCAGCAAAAATTATAACAGTGATATCATATATCCTGCTTAAAGTGATGAATAAATCTTAAATGTCTCATAAAATGTCAGTAGTGCTCACAGAGGTTTTGATTTTTTAAATTTTTTTTTTCCCAGTGGATGTTACTAAAAACTTCTCAGTCTAAACAGTAAATTGAGAGTTTCCTTTCAGAACTTGTAGGACGAAAAAACGTGTTAAAGTATATCAAGCATTGCCAAAAGTCGGTGTCTGGAATGAACACAGTGTATGTGAAAACTAACAATACATATTGTATGTCACTGAAATGTCAGTCACATTATTATATAATGGTACTTAACTGATCAGTTTTATAGTCAAGGAAAATCTTCATTCAGAAAATATTTTAATGGAAGAAAATAAGGTAAATCAATAATCAATATATCTTTGAAGCAATGCTAGGGTTAATTATATATAAATTTACCCCAATAATTGGGCAAAGTCACACATACTTTACTGTTACAGTATGAACTGTAAGCAAATAACAACAGTTCTTTAAGTGAAAGATACTTAAGCCATTCTAACAGACACAAAACTCTGCCTTAAAATGAAAACTCTAGTCTTGACCTCATCAGGAGCATAGAGCACACATTGATTATGTGGAAACCTATAGGAAGCAACAGTAATTAGACTGATTTGCATACCTAAATTAACATAATTGTTTTTAAATACCAGTGGTTTAAAACCCCAAGCGAGTTTTGGACTATAATTGTAATGAATGTGATTCACAGGAAAAGGCAACAGTTCAACTTCCCCAGTGATCCATCTTACTAAGGATATAATTTTAATTTTGCACTTAATTACAGTGTAAGGGATATGCCAGACAAGTGTCATTGTACATCTCTAATTCTCTGAGGACTAAAGTGGTTTTATTTCTTTGAAAAGACTTTCTGAATCTTTGCCTACCAGCTTCCTGAAATGCAACAGTTTATGTTTGTGAGGAGTGCATGGTGCATTTGAATGTCTCCTTTAAATGGTTGGGAGATTTCGTCAAGAAGTGTTTGGAATCTGGGTGATGTGTTTGACTGGAGAAACCTCAGCTAACTTCAAACCTATGGAACTGATCAAGTTTCCCTCAGCTTCCTGGACAGCGAGTACAGAGAGAGAGGGCTGGAGATTTCAAATAATTTAGTAGAAAAAATATTTGGCAGCTCGGTATCCAAACTCCTTTGCAAAGAAAATCAGAGGTCAATTATATACTTGTTTCAGTAGATAGGAATTTTGGCATAGGCTTAAGTAGTATAGAAAAAATCCTCAATTCTTAGTTTTTTATATCAATTAAAATTGTTATCAAAAGATTAAATATTGCTGGAACCTGCTTTTAAAGATAAGCCTTCACCTTTTGAAAAGTCCCTTGATTTCTTAGATATGATTAAGAATATTCTATAATCTTCCTGATAATAAGAATTATAAGAAAACTGCAAAGTGCTTCAAACATATAATAGTACAGAAAAAGCCTATTCCTTGTTTTCTTAACTAATTTTTCAAGGTCCCGTGACAAATGCATTTAATGCTTCTGCAAAATTTCCTGGGAAAATAAAGAGATCATTTAAAGGATAAACAAAAGGAGTAAATTGTTATGTGCTTTCCCTGACCACAATGGTAGTTTTGAAACAAAGGAGAAAAGCAATTTGCTACACCTAACTAATAAACCCATAAAAGAATGATTTAACATAATTTAAAAAAAAATTCTCTTACACTTAAATTTCTGTAACATGATAGAATAGCAGATAAATTACAGGACTGTAATATACTTTCTTCAATTCTAAACTCCATTTTATGCCAAGTAAACAACTTTGAATTTAGTAATTTGCATATTTCAAACACTGACTTAATTTGAAAGATGTTACAACTGAACAGAACAATGAACTACTAATTATGGCTTATTCTTTTTTTTCTCTTTTGTCTTTTGTTCAATCATCAATGTTCTTTCTATGGACTGCATTAGATTGTATCAAATCGTATCCTGCTAGTGACAACAGACTAATCATTTTAATTCCTCTCTTTAGCTAATAACCCCTTGATTCATAGACACCTGCTATATTTTATTCTCTATTTCTTCTTTCTCAAGAAGAATTTTCTTATTCTATAGCTGGAAAGATTTCTTTATCCAATTTGTTCTGAGTTTCAGTTTCACGTCATGTCTGTCTCAGAGTAAGTGTCGTGGATGACAGCTGAGCAAAACTTTAAAGATTCTTTTAAAGTATCTTTTTTTCCTTCTATTCCTTGCCATATCCCATTTTTTTTGCTTCTAAAAATAGTTTTGTAGATTTTTGATCAACATCCAACTGTAGCAGTCACTGTAAAGGAAAGGATACTCATTGCTGACACTGATGCTTATAATTTTTCTAACAAAAGAAAATGAGAATTATTCAGACCAGTCATGTATCCTGAGTGCATATGAAATTCTAAAAGAAATGGAAGAACTGTTCTTAATGGAAGGGCATTTGCAAATTTCAATGAAAAAATTAAAGTTTTCATGCTCACTTGAACAGATAAGGATAATTTTCTATAACAGTGAACCAGTGTAATAGGACAAACCTATGACATCTAGGAAAAATATTCACAAGGTCTATTTTATTGCATACTATCAACTGGAAGCCCCTACAGTTAATTTCACAGGAATTTTTCTTATAAAATCATGATTAAAATAATCTGATAAATTACAGAAACATTCACAACCTGGTCCTTGCAATATGTATTTTTGAAGAGAATAACCCTTTAGCTGTATTTTGAAAATGTGTTTGTGATGCCAGGATTTTTTTCTCCTTAAACATTGAAAGTTTTGTCTTTTTTCTAATTTGATTAAAAGGAAAATGAAACTTAGGTTCATGCTGTTTTAGATTGCCAACATATTTTTCTAATTTTGGCAGGTGAAAATGAGTATGACAGGTTTTTTCTGGGGAGAAAGAAAATCAAATAGGTGATTGAAACATAGCAGTGATATTGTTTAGTATTTGCATCAAGGAGAAGTCAAAACACAGCAAATAGTTTCAAGTCCTCTTTAGGCTGTTATCATAGTCCAAAGTGTTCTCCTAAATTTTAACTTGGAAGAATGATGTGATTGTTTGTTCTGTTGTGAAAGTACTGTCATTACAACATAAAGAGATGTTGCATTGATGCTTTTGGTATGAATCTTTTTTCTTCTAACATTTCACTTGATCTGAAAAAGAGATTCCAAAGTTGAAGATTAAAAGCAGACACCCCTCATTGGCACTAAGAAAAATGACTGTCCCCATCAGCAGGCAGCAAGAGAGGGCCTGAAAGGCAGAGAAGTCTCAAGGTTACTTTCTCCCCAGAGTCTTAATTTACAAGGCAGACATGCACAGCTTCTCCAGACCACCAGGTAGGAAAAACAGCTTGATGTTTTAATGAAAGTGCAACAGTGGGTCTCTTACTGTCAAAGTCACTGTCAGCAAGATGAATGCTCACAGAAATATTGCTAATGTGATGAAAGTGTAAAATCCATCAATATACAGTCCACAGCAGCATTACCTATGACAGTTTTCCCACTGGAACTCCAAAGTGATATAAATTTTAACATAGTGTTCATAAGCCAGAAAGTATTCAATGATGGAAATCATATTCAGTCACTTGAAATCAGAGCTCCATAATACAAGTGGCCAACTCTCAGGTTTTTCTGTAATATATCCCCACCTTTTGCTTATAAATCTTAACAATGAGTAGGGGAAAAAAATTCCAAGAAAATTGGAAAACTTTCTCCACTTCTGGGCCAGATGCTGAAATATTTTCAGTGGAGCATCATTGGTTTGCAACCTGTAAGTACCAGAGCCATTGAGAGGGAGTTGTGTAGACTATCTAACTTCTTTATTATTACGAATAATTCTTATGGGGGTGGGGTGAGGTGCTTTTGGGGTTTTCCTTTTTTTTTTTTCCCCCTGCATTTACCAGTATATATCTTTACTACATTTATGATATTTCCTCCTTCTCAATTAGAATAATCTCAGGACAAATTAATTACATAAGGTGCCAACTACTTTCTACTTGCTTTGGAAAAATTAACTGTATAAAACATACATACACACACACATGATTATTATTTCTGGTTGACAGAAAAAATATCAAATAATTATATTGTTAATAAAAAGACATCTAAAACTTAGACTGAAATGTTTAATATCAAATACTCTTTGACATTTATATGCGCCCTAGGAGGTTAAGATAGAGATATATCAGCATAATAAGAATTATTTCAAAACCATTTAAAAATATTATAGCTATGATTTAGGGCTGGTTTTAGTTAGGGCAGCAAAAATGTCAATACCAATACAGAAAACTGGAAACAACCAAATAAATATGTATTTTCCTTTTTAAGAAAAAAAGTCTGATTATTTTATTTTTCTTACTGTTTTTCCCCTGCCTGAAGGTGAGATTGAGATTTTGCACCTACTCAGTTCAATTTTTTGACATTACACAGAATATTTCTCTAAAAGCCATAGAAACAAATGGTAGAAAGTTGTAGTTTGCTCAGAATTTTTATTTTGCTTCCCATACGTTTTCCAAAATTCCTGTCTTTTGCTCATGTAGACAGACAACTAAAAATGACAAAACTGTCATTATGCTTGAATTCACTTGGAAAAAACCCCTTTCCTCCACAAAATGTAACTTTATCACTCTCTTCCTGAGCTATGGCTTCGCAATCTGCTGTTTCTGTTTCTAACTATTGCAAAATGTAGTGCAACTTAATGCTTCTTGCCTCCAATCAGCCTCTCAAAAAGGTCTGTTTAATAACAAACTTCAGTGTTTTTTTAATAAAAACAAATTAATTTGTAATTATCTATAAAGATATTAAACAGTAACTTAATGATGAAATTAAAGAAGTGCCCCGTCTTGACCTGAAATGATTTTTAAAACCGGCCCAAACGCTCTCTGTGACACAGATTGCATCTTTAGATGTGTTTAAAATTATTGGAAATACTCCAGCTGCACAGAAGAAGTTAATCCTTATATTTCAAAATAAATGTGAGATGGGTTAGGCAACATTTAAGCTAGTTAGCCTGACACAAATTCTGGACAATGTTGATAAGGAATATAATTGGTAAAGAATTAAAAGATTGTAACTTAATTAATGGTAATGAAAATAGCTTTATGGAAATCAGATATTTAAGACAAAACTCATACATTATTTTAGGAGATTATAATTTGGTTACCATGGAAACCTAGTAAACTGAAGGCTTCTGAAAGACAGTTTTTGTGATGTCGCATGATGTGATTGGAAGTTAGACTGTGCAAAGTCAAAGTGGTTTGTGTTGAGAAGTGGTCAACCCATCACAGAGAGTAAACAGACAGAACAAGACCTTCACTGGTGAAATTGATACTGTTTTGTGCCGTTTCCATAGAAAATTAGGACTGCCCGCTTTATTACAATGTAATACACGAAATTATTTGAGAGGCCCACCATTTTTGCTTTGGCTAGCAGGACATCAAGGTTGACTATGATCCCCAGGCTCCCACTCATATCATTTAAAGTTGAAAACGTTTTTAGTCTAGCACTAGTTTAGACTAGTGAGATCCTAATGGCTACAAGGTGGGACAAAATTAATTCAAACCCCATATTTCCAGCTAGAGAAGCAATTATTTGATGTAGCAACTCAGCTGTGGTCATCATTCCATTTGAGGCTGCTCTAAAACCTTTCAAAGCAGCTATTTCATGCAAGGATTGCTGGTGAGCATTATATTATTTCACCTACCTATCACAGAATATAAAAATGACTAATATGGGGTACCATATGTGTGAAGCATAATAGAATCTTAAAGGTTGTGCCTTTTTCTTCCTCTTAATTTATTACACTTTAGAAAGTTAAAAGAAAAAATCCTGGCTTTTTATGTGCTGGTTTTGGCTCGGATAGAATTAATTTTCATCACAGTAACTAGTGTGGGGCAGTGTTTTGGGTTTGTGCTGGAAACAGTGCTGATAACCAGAGGATGTTTTTGTTATGACTTGTACAGAGCCAAAATCTTTTCTGCCCCTCATCCCACCCCACAAGGGAATGGGCTGGGGGCGCGCAAGGAGTTGTGTACCCGGTTGACAATGGATACCAAGTGATGTGCAAGCTAATGAAAACTATAACACAGCCTGATTTTTACTTTTGGTTAAAAAGCAGTATTTTCCTTAAAAAAAAAAAAAAAA